>JAKOGI010000031.1:982500-1277500 GCA_029747015.1 Carnegiea gigantea | reverse complement strand
TATGTATGTTAAAATTTGTTTGCCTTTTCATTTTCTACTGCCAAATTGCAAATTTTTTTATTAACATACCATCAGTCTACATTAAAATTTATAGATATCAACATGTTTAAGATTCTCACACAGTAGTATCTTCCATCATCATCTCTCGAGAATCCTAGTATATGCAGACATGCAGTGATATGACAGACCTGATGAGCCATTTGTCAATTCCACTATGCTTTTTGCATCAGAACTCTGCTTATCATCATTGGCGTTAGCACCTTTAGTTGCCCAGTTGCAACGTATCTGCCTGCTACCGAGCCATTTTCCTGAAGAACAAGGAGAAAAAAATATCGTTGCTGACATTCAAGTGTAACCATATCCACATCCACACACCGAAAGTCCCAATCACCCGAATAAGATATTCTAGTATAATACCAAAGAAATCACACAGCCAGATCACATTACTACAGACAACATCTCAGTGGCAACGACAGTCTCACAAGGAGCAGTACAGAAAGCTGACGAGAAATTGAACAAGCAGCCAAAACCAGGTCATAATAAGTCATAAGTTTATGTATCTTTGACGCACCAGTCATAAAGGCAAAATTTTTCAAGAGCTTGCAACAAGAAAGCCATATGGGCAGCACATCAGCTTCAGAACTTGGAAAAAAGCAATGGCAACAGGTTAGATAGAAGTCAATCTTCCAGAACACACAATTTTTTTCATGAACATGGAACGTTATGTCCTCGTCACATTTAAAGAGTTGGGACTAGTCACATTTAAGCAAATACAGCAATATTTCCCCCAAGGAGTTACCCATATTTGCTTTAATTTATCAACAAGAAGACACTGCCAAAAGGATGAAGACCAAATAATAAACCGTTGATGGGCACGATAATTTACCCAAACATAAGCAATATTTCCCCCTAAGAGTTACCCATATTTCACTTTAATTTATAAACATCAAGACACAGCCAAAGGGGTGAGGAAAAAATAATAAACCGTTGATGGGCACGATGCAGAATCACCCATTCCAAAATGATCGAAGACCTACAGCACAGAAGAAAGCCAAAGTATGAATGACGCAGATCCTTACCAGTAAGGTCATTTATAGCACTTTGTGCATCCTGTCGCATAAAAAGGGATGTCAAACACTGTTGTACAGTCGTAAAAAACCAAAGGAATATAGTGGGAAAAAAATGCTAACCTGCTGGTTGCGGAAGGAAACAAATCCAAACCCCCTAGAGCGGCCAGTTTTTTGATCCCACATCACTCTTGCATCCCTGAGAAGGGAGAAAATTGACAGAGTCAGAATAATTGGATTTAGCATCACCAGCAAATGACACCTTCATACAATGGATACAGCTACCGAGACATGAAAGATATTTCCAGAATACAGAAATCAGAATCATGATCAAATTCTTTAAGGTTTCTTTATAGGCAGAAAAGGAGAATAAGGGAAACAGGGGCCAAGGAAGGGAAAGCCTTACGAGCAACTAGGGTAAACAGAAAAACAAGCAAACAGCATAGCATCTGTGACTTCAGGGCTTAGGTCACCAACGAACACATTGAAATGGTCTGGAAAAAATTATAGACAATATCAGTCTCCATGCCAGTACATCAGAGAAGAGCAAAGAATACTCAAACCCATAAAAGGAAAAGAAGATGGACTCACTTGAAGTGTCTTCCCTCTGACCACTCGTATATGCCCAATTGACCTTTATTGGCTGCCCAAACCTGCACATCCAATTGTTGAATTAGGTGGTATATGGGAACCACAGAATACTCCATAACTCATGGAAATTAGACAAAATTGATACTCACAAATGCCTGCCATTAAGTGTTAGAATAGCCATGCTGGCAAATCTGCGATCATAGTAGTGAATGAACCCATAGGATGACTGCATAAAGTAGCATGGAATCGGGTCATTATTCCGAGTGATTCTAAACTGGACCCAACAAACAGGGAAGTAAATTCCCTCCTTAAATTGACCAAGCAAATATCCCCCCCCCCCCAAAAAAAAAAAAAAAAAACCTCACGCGCTTATAGCTTAAATATTAAAGCCTCTGGCCGCCCAGGGAAATTTTACTAATTCCATTAGGTTATCACTGCTCTTCACAACAGACATTCCGCCATATTTCCGAATTGGATGGTGCGAGCAGGGCTCATGTTTTCCGAATTTTGCACATAAAATCATGCAGGATTCATGAGTATGAATATAATCCTTCTATTATCATCCCTTCTGTACAAACAACATTTCCTTGGTCCCACTTCTGTTTATTATATTTTCTACTCATTTAATGAAATTTACCACAATCCACTAGATTTATTTTCTTTCTAGCCAATACTGTAAGTCATCAGCATGAATACAGTCCCGGGGGGGATCTCGTTTGCAGAAGATACATCACCAACATAACTAAAATAACAAGACGATACCTTCTCTTTTCTAATGAGCTTGCAGCCTTCAACAGGGCCAGCACTAGCAAACACCTCTTGAAGCAATGGTTCTGTGACCTGAGGATGAATATTCCCAACATACCTGCATTGTCTCAAAAATAAAGAAACTAGAAAATTAAAGAAAAAGAAAAAGAAGAAAACAAAAGAAAAAACATTAACCTATAAGGAATCTCCTTCATGATACCAAAATTATTAAAAAAAAAAAACAAAGGCAGAAAGGAAGGTTACAGGGGATAGCAAAAAATAGTTCCAAGTTTATGTGCAGATGACACTTACACACTGCGGCATGTAGATGGATCAAAGCCAGGAGGAAGATTGCCACTGGGATATGGCTCTATCTGAGGAATACCAAATGAATTAAGTACATAGTGTTGGTTTTAGAGTAGAGAACAACAGAAATCACAAACCCTCAACCAGGCAACCCCCTCCCCTTCTAAAAATCGCAAAAAAAAAGGAAAGAAACTCAAATTACGCCAGCATGATATGGGATCAAGAATCATATATTTTGAGAGAGAGAGAGAGAGAGAGAGAGAGAGAGAGAGAGAAGTTGCATGACAACACTGAGAACTCGAGGCGGGCAGAGTAACATATAGCGACTAACATGCCAAGCCTATATCCTGACGTCTTACAGTCACTATAATGAAATCAGCAAGATACATAACAATTCCACCTAACAATAAACATACGCATGCTGATTATTGACCCTGTTATTAGATCCATCACCTTGTTAACGTACTCAGACTGCATTTGAAGGTGGTAAAGGGGAGTTTTGTAAATTGTGAAAACAGCAAAAATGCAGGACAAGGACAATGAATGTAAACACAGCCTCACACAAGAAAATCAAGTACTCATCCACACCAGCAGAACTCTAAGACTCAACAAAAAAAATTCTGTCCCAGCGTACATGAAACAGGTTGCTGATTTTTGCTATCCTTATGACAAAAGTAGGGTTAAAAAATTTTAAAAAGAAATTGATACCATGCTGAATGAAGAAAGGGAAAAAAGAATGACATATCCGCCAAGAAAGAAAAGCTCACATAAGTAAGAGATCTCTTTCAAAGAAAAACTCCCCTGAATTGAGAGCAACATGCATTAGCAAATTAGACGTCGTGTAATCAGAACCCAGTTCTCAGCTCTAAGAGATAGTGCATTTGTGGACATACATCAATATTTACCAATGAATCTGTTTGCTTAGACTTATCTGTGGACTGCAACTATAAAGACAGCAGTTTTACTCCACTTCTTCAAACACACACCCCCCCCCAAAAAAAAAAAGAACTTTCATTTAATTTTTTTTAATGCAGGTGGTCTGGAAGAACTTTGTTTAACAGAAGCAATGAATGTGTCAGCTATATGATATTCAAGGATAAGAATTTCATGGCATGAAAATTGGTAAACAGAAGAATTTGCTAGTGCATCTTTTTTTTTCCCCATGGATCATAAGCAATCCTAATCCAATTACAATAACAAACATTTGAGATCGTCATTGGAGCTTAAAATCGAACTCTGAAGCCAATTAGGACCACACTAAAATTTAACTGCACATGCTAGACAATTCAGAAGGGATTCCAAATTTTCAGTAACGTCACAATCTCACGGTGCTCAAACGGTAAATTCACATGACAATAAGCAAATACAGCACAGAAAATGCGGGCAAGGCTATAGCCAATAGCAAAATAGACCAGGCAGCAGTATCTTTACGCGCAATATGCAAGAAGATAACTCCAGAAAACCAAACAGAAAAAAGAAAAAAGCCCAACCACATATTCTCATTTCCAAAACTAAAAACCTAATCTCCAAACAATATTAAAAAGACCCTAAGTTTTTCAGGTCAGCAGTGTTGGAGAACCAAGAAATGAAATCCCTAAAACACAAAACACATCAAATCAAAGCGAAATCGAGCACAGAATCACACAAGACAAACAACCCTGAAAACCGATCAGACAACAAGCGAAGAAATGGAACGAGGAGAGAGAAAGTGACCTGAGGAGCAGCGAGGAGGCCAGGATGATAGAGAGACTGCTGTTGAAGAAGAGCTTGCTGCATCAGAGCTTGCTGCTGCTTCATTCGCTGGTTCTGCATTCTCAATCCCTCCAGAATCTGGAGAATTTAAATTGGATAGAGGGGGCGATTTTAGGGTTCTTGAGGGAGGGGTTTCACTTTCGATAGAGGAAGGAAGACCCTCGAAGAATGGGAAAAACCGGGGAGGAGATAGAAAGAAAACAAGAACGCAGAAAGAGGCCTCCAAAAGAGGGAATTTATTCGGTCTCACGCGGGTATATATAATTTGGTGGACTTTTTCTTCAATTATTTTATTATTATGGGTCTATTTGCGTCGGGGGTCTACGCTCCACGGTGCTCCCGTTGCAGGATCGGACTTCGCATATTTCATCAAAGGGTCAGGGTGAGTGGTGATTGGTGGGTGTGATTAATCTAGACCGATGATATTTATGATGAGAAAACAATCACGTACAGTGGTTTATGTGACTGTGAGTCTTGATTTATGCATGCAGATTGTCACTAAATTTTAAACTAGGAGCAATTATTCTGTCAAAATGGGCGGATAGATGTTCTAATGATTTGTGTGAGTTGGAGAATTTTAAGGACTTTGTTGTCTGAATTGATAATTTGTAAGTTAGTTTAACAATTAAAAATGATGATGATGATAATAGCAACAAAGCTCAATTAACTTTTCGATTAAAAAAAATTGATTAAAAAGACATTTTTGTAACAGTAAACAAGATAATAAGTTACGTTAAATATTTTCCATATGATTATTAATAATGTTTTGTTTAATGATTGAGATTAAAGTTTTTGGTATATAGCATATCGTATTTGTTTATTTACGTATCTATTTTTTTTGTTTTACAAATTATTTGAGTTTATAAAGACCACGGTGTGATGATTGTTGTTGATACACGGTTGAAATAAAGAAACATCACACGCATCCAATAGGGGATAAATTGTTCTAAAATAACCATATTTGTTGATTATAAACCAATTCTTACTCATACCTTTAAGGTCGTGGTCTCATAAATTATTTTCATAATATATACTACTCTTTTTATTCAAACTTATGTTATAGTCCATTCTCTTTTACCCATGTCCCATTATATTTTATACGATTTTACATAAGATTATATTGTCCAAAAGAAATCCTTAAACATTAAAGAATAATTGTGTAAAATAATTAGCTTAACCTTAGTCTTTCCCCTGGTAGCACCCATGCCAAAATGTAGGGTAGGAGTGTGCCCAATGATGCTTGGCACTGATTTAGCCCACTTACTTTTGGCATAATGGCAGTGTCGAGATTTTACTGATATAGAGTCTGATGATATATATAATAGTAACCAACAGAAGGCCCCACCCAGATAGTTTGTTATGCTGATGTGTCATAACAAACTAACTAAATATAGCAACCTGCATTAAGGCATAGCTAACATACATGCACATATTTATAGCCTGATATGCTCTGTAATAATCAATGAATGCACATATTGCAGATGAAAAAATACAAGTTCTATATCTCTCTCTCTCTCTCTCTCTCTCTCTCTCTCTCTCTTTCTTTCTATCTTTCTTTTGTGTCTCTATGGATGAGTTTCTTCACGCCTAGGCTTAACATGGTATCAGAGCTCCAGATTTCTTTAAGATTCAGCAGCTAAAGCTCTAGATTTCATTTGTTTGTTAAATCAGGTGACAATCTCATTTCAATACGTTTCATCTATTTCATTGCTCTTGAATCTGGCAAAATTCTTTTCACTTGTTCCTGCATAGATTCAATTCTGTTCTTGCTTAGATTCAATCCTGATATCGATTCATCAGATCAATTTAAATCTAGCATAAGTTTCTTTGTCTAAACAAGCAAGAATGGTCAATCTGAATGTTAATGATCCCTCTCATGAAATGTTTTTACATCCTTCTGATAATCCAAACAATGTCCTCGTTAGTGGGTTGATGAATGGGGAAAACTACGGTCATTGGAAAAAAAGCTATGGAGGTAGCTTTGATTGCAATGAATAAGCTAGGATTTGCACTATGAAAATACACTAAGCATGCTGCCACATCTCCATTAACTGGACAATGGGATAGGTGAGACCAAATGGTTATTTCTTGGATCATCAATGCAGTGGTGAAAGATATTAGACATAGTTTATTGTTTTCCTCCACAGCTCATGCAGTATGGATACAACTTGAGCAAAGATTTGGGGAGGCTGATGGCACAAGAGTCTTTAAAATTCAGTGAGATTTATGCCTGATTTCATAGAATAATCTGTCTATGACAGATTACTCTACCCAAATCAAGAAGATATGGGATGATTATAATGGCTTGATTACTATTCCTTTTTGTAATTGTGGGAATTGAATGTGGAAGTTTAAATGATACACAAAAGTTAATTCAAGATCAACAGCTTGTGCAATTTTTAGTTGGCCTTAATGAGGACTACGAGATAATCCGGGGGTATTATACCCATGATGAAACCCTTGCCAAACATATATCAGGTTTATAGTATGGTACAACAAGAAGAGAAGCAGAGAGCTCTAAATGCAATGTCACAATTTCCTCATGGCTCCATGGCTTTTCATACTAATGTGCATGGTCAAGACGCTTCGATGATAGAGCATATAGCTTTGACAACTCAACAAAGATCCTACAACTTCCAGCAAAAGACTGGACAACATTATGGGTACGGTCCAGATCATAACTCTAGTTACAATTACAAGAATATGCCAAGAGGTGGGAACCAAGAAAGGAAACAACTATTTTGTGATTTTTGCAAGATGACAGGACATATTGTCCAAGAAATGCTATTAAATACATGATTATCCTCCTGATCACAAGCTTTACAAAGGTAGAAGGATAGCTGCAATGGCTCAATCTTCTGATGTAATTTCTGGACGTGCTTCTGTCAATGACAATGAAGCATATGCTACTTATGGTAATTCCAGTGCTACTCCACTAGTTCATTCTCTTACCCCATAACAATATACTCAGTTGCTGCAAGTTCTTCACAAGTATAATGTTGATCAAGAGAAGGCCAACAAAGATGCTATAATTGTTGTTGGTTTCTTGGCATGTAAAAGTTTATGTTTCTCTACTACAATAGGCAACAACACTTGGATCATTAACAATGAGGCCAGTGATCATACCACCCATGATCTGTCCATACTACATGATACAAAATCAGTTTATCAGGCGTGCTACATTACTATGCCTGATGGAAAGAAGGGATAAATACAACATGTTGGTTCCATGAAATTAGGATCTGGTTTAATCCTACAGAATGTATTGCATTCCCCAGACTTCCAGTTTAATCTACTTTCCATTAGCAAGCTCACTAAGTAGTTCTCAGCAAATGTTATTTTTACACCTGATCTTTGTCTTCTTCATGACCCCACTATGCAGAGGGTAGTAATCCTTGGTAAAGAACACAATGGATTGTATCACCTACACAAGACTGGTTAGTTTTTAGAAGTCAAGAGCAGTCAAACAAATAAGGAGAGAGTAGATGCTGCTACAGTATGCTTTTCTGATGTAGAATTATGGCATATTAGACTAAGGCATTTGCCTTTTGACCAATTGAAATATGTTAGGGTTTCTGATTGTAATAAAGTCAGCCAAGGTGCTTGTCAAATTTGTCCGATGGCAAAACTACATAGAAACTCTTTTCCTTTGAGCACCACAAGGTCCATGTCTTGCTTTGATCTATTACATGTTGATATATGGGGGTCTTATCCTCAGAAAACATACAATGGTTCTCAATATTTTTGACAATAGTTGATGATTATTATTCAATCCCAAATTATGATATTTTATACCCTTTTATTGTCTAATATTTGCTCGAAATAAATAATTAAAATATAATTTTAATAATGATTTTTATGTATTTTGTAGGAACTGAGGACACTATGAAAAATAAGTAAAGTTGCTCAAACAAGTGCAAAGATTGGATCAGATTGGAGTTACCAAGAAAGAAAGGAAGAAAATAAAATAAAAAAACATTGGACCCGTGAATTGAGGCCAGTCCGCGGCCCAGCAAGCCTTGGCACCCGGTCCGCCCTTTCCAGCCCACCCTTCTCCTCTTCTTTTCCCTCTCCCGGGCCAACACAGAAGCCCAGTCGCTGCCCGGCCTCCCTCTTCTTTTCCCTCTTTTCTTTTTCCTCTTTTGGGCTCGGCTTCCCCTCCTTCCGAGGCCCAAACACATGCTTCCCCTTCTCTCTTCCCAGCGGGCCCGGTTCTTCCCCCCAGCCCACCTCTCTATTTTCCTCACTTAAGATCACGCCCGAGGCACGTGACTTCCGTCTCACCTCTGTTCTTCTTCTTTCCCCTGCGTAACCCAGAGCTCGAAACCCCCTTCTCAGCTCTGCCTCTTCATCTGCTCCAACACAGCCATGGCAACTCTCTTTATCCTCCCTCATTTATTGCATTAATTTTTGTTTCCGTTATCCTTCTTCATCATCAGCAGTTTAACGGTTTCGAATCATTAAGGGGAGGTTTAATTCGGGATTGATGGGGGCGGTCGAGAGGTTGGAGGTCGGCATTTTTGGAGCCCTCAAATGGAGATTAAAGGGGAGCAGTAGAAAAGATTAACATAGCGTAGAGTAGCAGTTCTTTTCCGTTTCTTTGAGTTCTGTTCTTTGTTTTTCCAGTTGCAGATCCCAAAAAAAATTACATTCTGAAATTATGCAAATTGGGTTGCTTTTATTGAATTCACATTTCGGGATTGCTTCTTGAATGAAGAGGGTTTTCTACTAGCATCAAATTTATGGTTTGAATCAAATTTAACTGGGCCTTGCTTTGCTCTGTTTCTTCACTTTGCTCTGCGTCAATGGTTGGGTTGTTTGTATGAAAAATAAATCATTATAGCTAAGTGTTGTGGGCTCAACTTATTTAGAGTTTGGTACTTCATTCGTATTTTAGTCCCTTCATTTTGCAAGTTAGAGCTTATAATTCTATGAATTAATATTGTTTACTTAATCTAATAATTGGTAGAATAACTTGACCTTGGTGTTGGATAATTTTAGCATTTAGTTTTAATTTAGTTTAGAATTTTTAGTAATCTAGTTTCACCACCATCCCTGAGGACGATACCCGTAATTCATACAACGATAAACCGTACGCTTGCGGAAATCACAACAAGTTTTTGGCGCCGTTGTCGGGGATGGCGTTGTGAAATTTGGTTACATCGAGTCGTAGTTTAATTATTAGAGTCGTTAGAATCGTTTTAGTTTTAGTTTTAGGTTAGTTGAGTCGTTATTTTTGTTTAGTAGTTTAGTTTAGTTTTAATTTTGAATTTAGTTTATATTTTGATTTTGATTTTTGTTTTTGTTAAGATTAGTTTAATTTTAATTTTTAGATGCTTTCATCGTTGAAAAAACAGTACTAATTAGTTTGGTTTTTGTGCAGCGAAAGAAGCAAAGTAGAACTTATCCGGAAATATTTAAAGTGCAGATTTTTCATCAATTTTCGCATTCTATTTGAATTTTATGAGAAACTTTTGGTGTGATTTTTGCTATTTTGATATTTTTTCTAGATTCAGCATGATTTTTAGAGTGTGTGTGAATTTTTCTGGAATTTTTGGGGCTGTTTAGATTTTTCTGTGAATTTTGAACTTAATTTTCTGTTTGCATTTTTCTGCACTGTTCGGGGATAGAAAAAATTGAAAAAAAATTATATTTATGTCCCTTTGACTGTGTGGAATTTGTTGTATATTTAGTTCTGATTTTAGGACTCTTATTTTCTGTTTTAATTTTATTTTTAGAATTGGGTTGTTTGGTATTATTTATTTTCTACTTTTTTTTTGTTTAGTTTGTTTGTCGTTGTGTTTTTTTGTTTTAGATTTGATCATAATCTATTTGTAGATTATTTTTAGCTTTGATTTGCTCCTTTGTTTTGAAATTAAAAATCAAAAAAAAAACCAAAAAAATAAGCTCAAAAAAAAAAGAGAAAATAAATAAGAAAAAAATAAAATAAAATGGTGTACAAGCTTTGTGTTTGTGCTCCTCTATGGCTTTCATTATTAGGACAATTCTTAAGGGAGTCTATTGTGTTTTTTTTTCTTTTGGTAAAATCATTTTATTTTTGTTAGTTTATTTTGTTTAATTATTTGAGTCTCTTGTTTTTTTGTTTTAGTGCCTAGTTTATTAATAGTGTCAAAAAAAATTAGAAAATTCTAAAAAAACAAAAGTCTTTAAAAAAAAAAAGGCTGAAAAGAAATTGAAAAAAAAAGGGAGTTTTTAAGAATGCCAGTGTTTAATTTCCCACAAATTGAGCATAAACCTTTCTGGTGTTATTTGTCTAGGCTTAATGATTACCGTGCTCAGTTGAATCAACCTTTTGAGAAATGGAAAATTTGTGAGGTCATAGCTTTGGGTCTAAATTTTGAATTTAGGGGTATTGTTGAGTCTATGTGTCCGGGTGGTTTACTAGGATTATTATCTAGATCTCAAGATGAGGTTTGGGATTTCTTTGAAAAATTAGCTTGGGATACTCATGAGTTTGAATAAGCTAAAATGAACTTAAAGCACCCAATTCATGCTGAGTCTACCGTTCATGCTAATCCTTACCACCAAGATCACTCTAGAGATTCCTATGACCCCTCTTATGCTTCTGTGCCTCCTGTTTTGTGTGCTTATTGTGAGTCTTCCTGTCATGATGCTTATTCTTGTCCTTATTGTAACTATGTTAATGCTACTTATGCAAGTGTTGAACAGAGGTTAAATGCCTTGACCAATAAAGTGTTAGAGACAATGAACAAGAGGATTCCTGAATATTCTCATTGTTTTAATCAGAGTAGGAAGAATTGTGATGAGTCTGACTCTAGTTTAGGATCTCCTAAACCTGCAGTTAGTCTTTCTGATGATTTTGAGCCCTCTTATCAATCTAAGCCTCATTTACATGATGATCTGTCTTTGCCTAGCCTTGAAAAAGAGAGCAACTTCCCTGTGTCTCTATCGCCTGACCTTGCACCCCACACTAGCTCACATACGGATGTCATTGATGATATCTTAGTTTCTACCGACCCACCCATTATCTTTGATGACTCTTCTGAGTCTAAGGGTTAGGAACCTGAGAAACCTGGCGAGTTAGATATGAGCATTCCATCCGTATGATGAGTTCGATGATATTGCTGTCCAATAGTCATGTGAGGAGGAAATTGTGCCCACTAATTTGGAATTTAATGATGATATTCTTTTTGTAAAGTATGAAACTTTTTCATGTGGGTTTGATATTACTGCAAGTCTTGATGAGGGTTTTTGTATTGAATATGAATCATTCTCTTTTGACCCTCTAATACCTCATGACTCATTCCCTGTTGAATATGATTCATTCTCTTTTGATGTCCCTATGGGTTTGGATGTGGACATGTGTGTTGACTATGAATCCTTTTCTTTTGACTCCATCCAAGCTAACCTCCTTTTTGAGTCTCACAAATTTGAAGTTGTTGAGTCTAAGTCCTTTATACCTATGGTTGTCAATTTTGACCAGCCTCCTATGCGTATTGAACTTAAAGGACTTGTGGACTTAGGACCCTCTGATTTGCCTAGACTGTTCTTTCATGATGATTACATTTCTAGGTCGATGACCTTAACCCTGGCTGCTTTAACATATGTTTGCTTATTTGGTGTTTGGGCCCACCAATTTGACAAGTTGAAACGGGCCCTTACTTGTGCTGCATTGACATGGTGGATGTATGCTTTCTGGTTCCAACTCTTGACTTTTTACTATTTCCATTTTCTTGAGAGTTGGTCTTGTTTATATGATAAGCTATTATGTGCTTTAATGGGATTTGATTCGCATAGCAGCTTACCTGTTTGTGATGGGGTGGCTGATGCTCCATCATCCTCATCTGAGAGAGGCTATATAGCTTAGGTGCAATTCAGCACCTGACCTGGTATGATCGTTCCACTCCCTTCTCTTCCCTCTTCTTTTTTTGTTTATTTTCTTTCTTTTAGTTGTGGATACTTAAGACTGTGACTGATATGGATGATCAATCTTGAGGAAAAATTTGGGATTTGTTGAGCCGTATGGGCTGTGATCACCATTGGTTTTATTTTGCTTTCTTGTTAGTTGTGGCTATCTAGGGTTGTTTTTTGAGTTTGATGCTTTGTTCTGTGAGTTTGTATATATTTGTGTTTTGTGTCGATTTTATGGTTGTAGAGCTTATGTGTTGCTTTTTGGCGCCTTAGTTCTCATTTTTCGAATTCGAAATTTTTCAGACATTTTCAAAAAAATTTCGAAAATTTTGAAAAAAAAAACATTGCTGAAATCCAAAAAGATTTTTATACTATTCTGATCAGCTTAAAATCCCCTGTACTTTGATTTTTAGCTTGCGTATGAACTGATGTACTTGATATGTCTTTATCCTCGATGTGTCATTCTAAGCCACAATTCTAACCTCATTTGTTTATTATCGCTGTGTGATCCAGTCCTTATTTATTTCATCCTCATTGTCTTACGGTCTTAGTTTTTCATGATCGGCTCTCCCACTTGTTTTAGACACAATTACTTTTAAAAAAAGGAAAAAAAATGAATGAAAGAAAAAAAAAAAGAAAAAAAAGTGAAAAAAGAGAAAGAATAAAAAAAAATGAAATTTGAAATGACAAGTAACCCTTTGAGGCATGCGCTACTGGGTGGTACCCTTTGAGGCAATATTGCTACTGGAAAAACTTGCTTCTAATATTAATAATTTAATAATGTAATTTGTGTCAGTCAAGTGGGGTTGAGTTTGATTTTGGTACACCTAAGCCCTAGGATGATGATACACATGGACATAAACACTGGGATGGATTCTAAGTCTTGATGTCCAGTGGAGTGAAAAGTTAGTGCTTTGATGTCATTCCGGGGGTAGAAAGTCTTAACGAGTACATTTTGTTTATATGTAGGCTAATATCTTTGTCACATGGGTGATTTAGTTGATTGGACTATGTATATACTCTGTTTCCCAATTTTGTACATAGTGATTGTCAATTTTGTACATATTAATCAAAACCTAAAAAGATTTTCAAGTCTTTGTTTATATTTTCTTTTATAAATTTTGTGGGTATATCTTCTGCAAACCCTCACGAGACCTTCCTCGTCCACTAGGGGTAACCTAGGGGTTTAAAGGGCTTGTTGCACATGCTAAGTGCAACCGTGATTTCTACGAAAGTAAGTTGGGATTTTCTTTAGTTTTCTAGGATTTTTAGTTTTGTTTTACTCGAAGACGAGCAAAACTTAGGTGTAGGGGTATTTGTTCAATCCCAAATTATGATATTTTATACCCTTTTATTGTCTAATATTTGCTCGAAATAAATAATTAAATATAATTTTAATAATGATTTTTATGTATTTTGTAAGAACTGAGGACACTATGAAAAATAAGTAAAGTTGCTCAAACAAGTGCAAGGATTGGATCAGATTGGAGTTACCAAGAAAGAAAGGAAAAAAATAAATAAAAAAACGTTGGACCCGTGAATTGAGGCCAGTCCGCGGCCCAGCGAGCCTTGGCACCCGGTCCGCCCTTTCCAGCCCACCCTTCTCCTCTTCTTTTCCCTCTCCCGGGCCAGCACAGAAGCCCAGTCGCTGCCCGGCCTCCCTCTTCTTTTCCCTCTTTTCTTTTTCCTCTTTTGGGCTCGGCTTCCCCTCCTTCTGAGGCCCAAACGCATGCTTCCCCTTCTTTCTTCCCAGCGGACCCGGTTCTTCCCCCCAGTCCACCTCTCTATTTTCCTCACTTAAGATCACGCCCGAGGCATGTGACTTCCGTCTCACCTCTTTTCTTCTTCTTTCCCCTGCGTAACCCAGAGCTCGAAACCCCCTTCTCAGCTCTGCCTCTTCGTCTGCTCCAACACAGTCATGTCAACTCTCTTTATCCTCCCTCATTTATTGCATTAATTTTCGTTTCCGTTATCCTTATTCATCATCAGCAGTTTAACGGTTTCGAATCATTAAGGGAGGTTTAATTCATGATTGATGGGGGCAGTCAGGAGGTTGGAGGTCGGCATTTTTGGAGCCCTCAAATGGGGATTAAAGGGGAGCAGTAGAAAAGATTAACATAGCGTAGAGTAGCAGTTCTTTTCCGTTTCTTTGAGTTCTGTTCTTTGTTTTTCCAGTTGCAGATCCAAAAAAAATTACATTCTGAAATTATGCAAATTGGGTTGCTTTTATTGAATTCGCATTTCGAGATTGCTTCTTGAATGAAGAGGGTTCTCTACTAGCATCAAATGTATGGTTTGAATCAAATTTAACTGGGTCTTGCTTTGCTCTGTTTCTTCACTTTGCTCTGCGTCAATGGTTGGGTTGTTTGTATAAAAAATAAATCATTACAGCTAAGTGTTGTGGGCTCAACTTATTTAGAGTTTGGTGCTTCATTCGTATTTTAGTCCTTTCATTTTGCAAGTTAGAGCTTACAATTCTATGAATTAATATTGTTTACTTAATCTAATAATTGGTAGAATAACTTGACCTTGGTGTTGGATAATTTTAGCATCTAGTTTTAATTTAGTTTAGAATTTTTAGTAATCTAGTTTCACCACTATCCCTGATGACGATACCCGTAATTCGTACAACGATAAACCGTACGCTTGCGGAAATCACAACAATTATTCAAAAGCAACTTGGGTACATCTGATGGCTCATAAAAGCAATACTTTCCCCTTACTAAAGGCTTTTGTTTCTTTTGTTAAGAAACAATTCACAGCTCATGTCAAGATTATAAGGATAGAAAATGGGATGGAATTCAAATAAGCTTCTGCTTTAGAGTTTTATAAATGCAAAGGGATAATGCATTAAACATCTTGTGTGGATACCCCTCAACAGAATGGGGTAGTGGCTGCTAGACTGAGTAACTAATAAGGTTGTTACTTCAAAGGATGCCTCCGTTCACGAAAATATCTTTTCATATCAACATATTTCACATCAATCTTCCATTCCTCTTCCAACTATCATAGAGTTCTTACCTGAAACCATTGAATTTTAGGAACCTGAACAGAATTACTTATCTCAACTTGCTGCTGAAACTATTAGCATGCAATCTGCTGATGATTCTTCCAGTGGTACACCACATTCCCCTAATGAGCTCATGTCTCACTCGCCTACAAGCTTAAGTCACAACTCTACTATTGCTCCAGTTTCATCATCAGTCCTAGCTTCTGCCAGGAGATCAACCAGAAATCACCAATAGTCTCAACACTTGAAGGGTTACTTATATGGAATGATTTATTCAACATCTCTCCCTGCTGAACACTATGCAATGGTTTCTCATATGACAAATTATACTAAACCAAAGTCTTATGAAGAGGCCTCCAAGGATCCAACTTGGGTACAGGCAAGGGATAAGGAAGTAGATGCCATCTTAATCAATCAGACTTTGGAATATACTAATCTACCTCCTGGGAAGAGAGCAATTAGCAGTAAATGGGTCTACAAAGTTAAACTCAAGTCATATGGTACTCTAGAAAGATTCAAGGCAGGAGTTGTAGTCAGAGGATTCACTCAACAATACGGCATTGATTATCAAGAGGTCTTCTCACCCGGTGTTAAAATGGCAATCATAAGAAGCATTATAGCTCTAGTTGCATCAAAAGGCTGGATTCTATCTCAACTGGACGTCAACAATGCATTTCTTCATGGAGATCTTAATGAGGAAGTTTATATGGAGGTGCCTAAAGGAATCCATAATCCTTCCAATAAAGTTTACAGGTTGAGAAAATCTCTTTATGGCTTAAAACAGGCAAGCAGGCAGTGGTTTAGTAAATTAAGCAGTACCTTGCTTTCTTTGGGATACCAACAATCAAAGAATGACTACTCACTCTTTATAAACAAATCCTCTACACATACCACACTTATAGCTGTGTATGTGGATGACATTGTGATCACAGGATCAGACCAAGCAGAGATTCAGCATGTAAAACAACACTTAACCCATTATTTTGGCATCAAATACCTTGGCAAACTTCATTATTTTCTTAGCTTTGAGGTCAATTACATTCCAGATGGCATAGTACTGTCTCAGTGGAAATTCACTACAGAGTTCATCAAAGATAGTGGACTGACTGATTTGAAGTTAGCCACTACTTCCTTGCCTCTCCACAGCAAGCTCAATCCAGATGAAAGAGAACTTCTATCTGATCCCACCTATTACAGAACAATGACTGGCAAGATCAACTTTCTCACCAACACAAGACTAGATCTTAGCTTTACAGCTCAAACACTCAGTCAATTCATGCAATAACCAAGGACATCTCATTTACAAGCACTTCAACACACCTTAAGATATATTCAAGCTATAATAGGAAAAGGTATCTTACTAAAGGCTTCAAACTAGCTCTCCTTACAGGCATACTCAGACTCATATTGGGCAGCCTGTCCTTTTTCAAGAAGATCAACTACAGGGTACATTGTTCTTTTTGGCTCATCTCCCATCAGCTGGAAAAGTAAGAAACAAAGCACAATCTCTCGGTCTTCTTCTGAGGCTGAATACAGGGCCATGTCCCAAGCAGCAACTAAGGTTACTTAGCTGATTAGGTTGCTCGAAGAGATTGGTATCTGTGGATTAAAACCTGACACACTGAATTGTGACAATCAATCTGCCATTCACATTGGTAGAAATTGTTAGGTTTTAAACCGCAAGTGCACGTTATAACTGTAACTAGCAACTGGTAAGTGCGGGTCGAATCCACAAGGAGCTTGCTTTCAATTATTATTACTAGTTGCTCAACTCAATCTAGGCTAATAAATGTTGGAGATCGGAAGATTAACTAACGATAGGAATACCAACTAGAAATTCGAATAAGATAACAGAATGGTAAACACCCAGGTTGGAATTAACAGCACGAATATGATAGTGAATCAGTTACTAACCCCATCGAACAAACCCGAGTATGCATCATGAGCGAAATGATTGTCAATTTAAGTCCATCTCCTCCATCTCTTAAGGGTCGAAGACTAATCGTAGGACCAAAATCGCCTATTTTTATGAGATTAAAGGTTAGAGGATTACAAGGTCTACAATCTCGAATCCCAATTCGAACCTTAATTATTTTCATATTAAAATTCTAACTGTCTACTAAGTCACGTTATGTAAAGATTTTGTCTTTCAACGCTTCCCCGAACCTCGATAACAATAGGTGAATGCTCTCTCGAGCATTTCATCGAACACGTGATACGCATAGTAAAAAACATTAACACAAACAAGGGGAAAGTAAGGGTTGAGACTAATTATTGATTCAACTTCATATATTCGACGTTAATCCCAACCTGAGTTAGGAAATTACCTACGCATCATCTCAAAAGCAACAATCATAAATCCCAATTCACTAAACATGATTCAACTGAAATCCTAGAAAAGCAATGAAGAGAAGGAAGAGAATTGACAACAAACTTGATTTAATTGCTATTGAAAGGTAGAACAATTTTCGACTGCGACGAATTCAATCCAAATACATGAAAATAAAACTCTTTCAAATACCCTAAAAATCTCCTCTAAAAGATGCTCTCTAGTAAAGAAAAACAATTAAAAAACAAGAGCTATCTCGAAAACCGTAATCAAAAAATTTAAGTTGCGGCGGCGAGGGGGGGAGGGGCACGGCCGTGCCACCTTGGTTGAGGTGGCACGGTCGTGCCACCAAACACGGCGTGGCCATGCCACCCTGCTAGCCGGCACCTCTTGATTCTTCGCCACAGCACGACCGTGCTGTTAGGCGTGGGGTCCCCATGCCGAATCCCTGAAACTTCCGTGTGATGCTGAGTGACCACTTTTGCCACTTTAAACTCGCCTCTTTGGCACTCCTTTCTGCTAACTATCAACAATCCTTTTTTTCATTCGATAGAACTCCCGAAAATACGAAACGATATTGAATGAGCGAAATATATACTAAAGGAGGCCGATTTGACCCTTTGTCCTCAAGATCAAACATGCAAATAATGGAAAAAAGAATCAACTAGGGGCTACAATAAGGTCAAAATAGAGGTTTATCAGAAATTCTTTGCTTCATGAGAGTATGAAACACATAGAAACAGATGGTCATTTCACTCGGAAAAAAGTCCTAGAAGGTTTGCTATAACTCACCTGTATGCCTACAGAACAGCAGCTTGCAGATGTCCTCACTAAGGTTCTACCTTCTCCTCAGCAAGACCTTCTATTAGCCAAGCTGGGCATTGTTCTCCATCCTCACCATTCCAGCTTGAGGGGGGTGATGATATGTATAATAGTAACCAGCAGAATGCCCCACCCAGATAGTTTGTTATGTTGATGTGTCATAACAAACTAACTAATTCTAGCAACATGCATTAAGACATAGCTAACATATATGTACATATATATAGCCTGATATGCTCTGTAATAATCGATGAATACACATATTGAAGATGAAAAAATACAAGTTCTATGTCACTCACTCACTCTCTCTCTCTCTCTCTATCTTTCTATTCTGTCTGAATGGATGAGTTTCTTCACACCTGGGCTTAACAAAGTCAAAGTTGTAAAAGAATCGAGTCAGTTCAGTACGTTCTAGGGCTCAGCTCAGTTAACCCTCGGTCAAGTTGAGCTGAAGTTTATGGAGGTTCAGCTTAGTTGTTCTTGATTTGGTTAACCTCATTTAGACATCTAATTGGGAGGAAAATTATAGCCTATGCTCCATAAACATGCATAAACTTTGTATTCATTTGGATGTTCATGGCTCCACATCAAAGCATATAGTTCATATTCATTCTTTAATTAGAAATTTTAGTGTTTTAAAATAATTTTTTATATAATTTTAAATCTAAGTTGCATAAACATTTGAAGTATGAAATTAAAAAAAAGTCCAGTATGAAAGTTCAGGTTTAACTCGATGAAAATTCAGCGCGATTAAAACTTATCTCGAACTCAGTTTGACCAAACTCAATCCATACGTAAATTCGACTCAACTCAATTATACATAATGAATAGCAATGTAAACTCTTAGAGTATAGCCAGTGGTGAGCCAATTTTTTTAACTCACCAGTAGGGGTTTACTACTTCCACATCATCCCATGAGCCAATTTTTTGGCTCACAAATTTTCCTCTCCACAATGAAAGGTTCATAATTTGGCTCATGACATAAAATAATACCTATAAATTAATGTTACAATACATAACTTTTATTTTTAAAGTAAAAAAAAGGAACAGCCAATTAAAACAAAGGAAAAACAAAAAAAAAAAAAGCAAAAGGAAAAGGCTGCAAGCCAGGCTCATCTCTCGCAGCCATCCTCACGAGGCATGCAATTTTCTCACCAATGCACGCTGAATGAGCCCCTCAGCCCAAGTTTCAAGGCAAGCGAGGCAAAATTTTTTGCCCGTTGGAAATGCGCTTAAGTTCGAAAATTCAATGGTATCAGACTATCAGTACCGTGGAATCAAGAAGTCAGAAGCATGAACAGGACAACATCAATTTGCTGCAATTATCAAAATTGATGGAAATGATGATTGTAAGTTGTTTTTTTTCTTTTTTTTTTTTGGTTGGCGTCAGCAAATGATGTTTGTAAGGTGACACTACAAATCCATCATAGAGGGGTTGACATGGATACACTCAAGAAACTTCCAGCAAGAAAATTTTGTTAATAATTAGCAAGCTTAAGAGCATTCTTAGTCAGAGTTTCGGAATTCTAGCCTACCACGTCAGTAAAAGTTTCACAATTTGGGAATTTATATTCCATTACTTTTCCAACCTATAAAACTCAATTTTAATAATCCAATAAAAATATTTATCATGAACCCACCTTATAACACACAACTTTTTTTTTAATCATTTAAAAATTATATATTTACTTTAAAAAAAGAAAAAACAAAAAATATATTTAAAAAATCACAAAAAGACAAAAAAGAGAGGAATGGGGGAGGAACGCCTAGGCAAGGCATCCCGCGTGCCCCCGTGTTTTCCTCCCGCTGCCAGTAGACCTCTGACACGCCATGTGCCTCGCGGGCCTCATATGTGCCTCGCGTGACACTGGCTGCTAATGCTCTAATGTGCCCATCACGGATTGGGCCCTGGACTGTCTCGCAATTGTTGCCAGGATGATCTAGACTGAGGTCAAGAAATCTCAAGTGGAGATGGCTTATGCAGCAATAAACAATGACATTAAAAAAAAAAACAAAAAAGAATGGTACGAAACGCAAAATCGTCATAGGGCTTAAGAATTAGGCTGAATAAGTTGGGTGTGAAAAAAAAGAATCGACTCAATTTTATCCTATTTCTAGAGCCAATCAGCCAACAGGTAATGTTGATTGGGCTCCATTTTGAATCTCAATTACTTTTAATAACACTCAAACTAGAGATCATTTGGTACTAAAAGAAATAATTTCATTTGATAGTGTGCGAATTAAAAAAAATATATATTAGAATGTTGATAACGATAACGATATCCTTACAAAAATATGTCAAGGGAAAGATTTATGAAATGAAACAAGAAATATATTGAGCTAACGAGTCGTAACAAGTCAGAACCAACCTCTGAAAAATTCGTCGAATATATATTTACATAGTACTAATTAAGATCAATAGATCATGATCCTCAACTTCCTAGCTATTCCTTAAAATTTCATCCCTAGAACAACTTAAGCTCAAGTTCTTGTTGCTGATGCTGCTTTTGGCGCAATTGCCTCATCAAGTCATACTTCTCAGAGAGGGACGGACCCATGTTCCTTTGCACTTGGTATGGTGAAGCACCAGCAATCCTGAAATATAAACAACCATACATTAATTCATTGCCAACCACTTTTTACCCAACAAAAATCCAACTTTTGTACAAGATAACATGTTCTAATTAAATCAATCCTGTAAAGAAATTAAATTACCTGTCCTTTCTTTTCTCCATGAACCGGTGAAGGGAGACTCTCCTAGCTATAGGTAGATCGGACAGGCTAGCCGGTTGTTGAAGGATTGAGCTTGAGCCTTGTGTAGGTTGAGCCATTACGATGTTGTTTGGAAGATTCAGAGTCTGAGCCTGAACTTGAGTTTGAGGCTCCGAGTGTGAGCCCATAGTTCCCAGTTGGCTAGCCAGGGACATAATTTCTTCGGCCTTGTCCTCTGGCAGATCGTCAAAGACTAGTACTTGTCCACCGTAAAATATAGTCATCTTTGCTCCGGTTGTCGTAAGAGCCTCCTTTGATATTGGCGATTCACTGATTAAGGGAGAAATACGTCTTGTTAGTCCTAATTATCACTCACATATTTGGACAAAAACATTCGATCGGATTGGCCTGTCACTCAATCTATCCTCTTCCGTTCGGTTTTCAGTGCCCATATTTATTTAGGTTTCAGATCTATACTTTTTATTTAAAACTTTTGAGACTCCATACTCATACAAATAAGTTTTGTTCATCTCGATTTGGTATTTTAAATTTAAATTAATTACCTCTAAAATATAGATCTATAGAAAGAGTATTAGATGTGTATCAATCATTAATCCTAAAGGACAGACTTCGCTTTTGATGCATTCGGTTATACTTCTTGTTCTTCTTTTGTTTTCCAAAAAAACAAACTAACAAATTTTAACACGTACATGAAAGTAAATGTAAATGATTAGAGATATTTCGTGATAATGACTATGAATTGTTTAATTTGTTAATGAAAATGGAAGTTTAATGAAGGGGCAATTAAGTTTACCTCCAATCAGCCATAGTCTTGGTGGATTCATCAGTAGTTGAGGCAGTAGCCGATGAACTCGTCAAAGGAAAGAGGTCTAAAGACTTGATATTCTCTTCTCCTGTTGAAACATTCTTATCTTCTTCCATTTTCTTTGGAAACAAATTCATTGTTTTGTTGGTTGCTCCACCCGCCATCTCTTTAGCACCTACAAAATTAAATCAATACCAAATCAATTAACTCTGTTTTCCACATTATGAAATGATTAAAGATAATATTGATGGATACAGAAATTTTAAAGAAGAATAATTAAGATGTGCATATTTATTAGTTAAAACAAAGTCTAATTTATGCATAAGTTGGTTTCTTTTAAAAGTTTCTTTGTTCAAAGGAGTCATGCATAAAAGACCATATGATTAAATATTTTGCTTGATGAACAAAGTTGATTTTCAAATGAAGCTTGGTCGATCCCTTCTAATTGACGATAATAACGTTAACACGTATTTCGAATTTTCTAGTTTCCTTTCTATGTAACAGTTACAAAATTCTTAAAATTTACGAAATTAATTGATGACTATCGAGAGCCCTCTCTGAACAAAAACGAGAATGATTTTATTTTATCCCCAACCAGTATTCAGAAGAGGGGACATGAACATACCGTTGATATCAAGCATGGAAGAAGACATATTCTGAAAGGAAGCAAAATCACCAAGAGACCTCCTCGCCTTCAAGAACTGGCTCAGCCTGTTGCATGTTTGAGCAAAGCTCGACTTGTTCATCGTCTCCGGCATCGCCTTTCGCCCCGAAAACATGTCTAATCTGGTCTTCTTGAATAATTAACAACCCTTAAGCAAATTGAAGAGCTCTAAGCTTGGTTTGCTGAAGAAGATATGGAGATGTTGTTTGAGTTATGGGAGGAAGAGGGAGAGAATGATAATATTAATATACAGGGGAGAGAGAGAAAGTGGGAGCGGTGAGTGGTGGGGTTAAGCCAATCAATACAGAGCGTATAATACGTGGTTTAATCTTTGCGAAGTGGGGCGGTTTTGTTTTGTTTCGTTTTGTTTTGTTGTCAACAACATAGTTTCCAACTCCAACAACCAGTCATCAACTTGAATAATCAATTCCCAATAGTTCTTTTGTTCACGTGTTAAATGCGTACGACCATGAACGGAGGTGGTGGCAGCGTTGATTTATTCAAATTTTAAGATCACGTCTTCCACGTAGTCGTCGGGTCCTAATTTTAGCCAAAACTTTATGCCCGCCCTTTCAGACATTTTTACTCATCTCCCACCTAATTCTCTTCCATTCTTTTCTCCTTTAAAAGTAGAAAGATAAATTAATATAAGCCTAATTCAAATTTTAAATATCTCATTTTAAAAATATGTTGAGTTCATCTATGCGATGATCATTAATTAATTGTCCATCAGCCATGACGTATTAACAGCTGGTTAACTTATATAAACTCAGGGGATTATATTAGATTACTGAAGATTGCTTAAATTTCACCAATATAACTTTTTATATTACAAAAATAGAGAGTTAAAAAAGGGAACATCATAGAATAGGGATAAAATAACTACAGATGAAAAAATTATAATCATATACAAATTCCTTTTTTTTTTTGGTGGGTGGTGTTGAAGGTTGGACTAATTCACATAATATCTAGGGCTGACAAAAATTCAAGTCCGGGTCGATTCGGTTTTGGATAAATCAGACATTCGGATAAAAATTCACATCTGAACCCAGATTATGAATCGGACACTTTGTTCAGACTCGGACTCGGACCCGAATGTCCGATGGCCGGACCTGGTTGTCCAAATGTCCGAATTTGTGCTATGATTTTCGGACATTCCTTCCCAAATTTTGTGTGATCGAACCCGAACCCGATTTTTTAATGTCCGAACCCGATCGTCCGAAGTTATTTTTATAAAATTTTCTAAAGAATTTGATCTAAAATTACACATAAACATAGTTGTCGATATCCGAACCCGGTTGTCCGATTGTCCGAATTTGTCCGAACCGAACCCGAAATGGTTCAAAAATTCGGACAATCCGAACCCGAATTTCCAAACCCAACCCGATCTGGATTTAAATTCGGAAATGATCGGTTGTCCGAATTTTAAATTCGGACATAAATTTGGTGACCGTACCTGATTTTTTCTGGGTCGAACAGATTCAGATAATCGGATCGGACAGATTTTTGCCAGTCCTAATAATAGTCATATAAAATCATGAATATTATGTGAGGGTGGACTAGGCACTGTCATTTATGACTTACTGACAGTGCAATATATTTGACTACTTCGACTTCAAACCTGGCATTAATATTAAGTATTTAAATCTATGCAATATATTATACCCATTAAACGTATGCAGAATATTCAAGAAGGCGAGGATGGTAGGTCCATCATCATTATCATAATCACCGCTTAATTGAACAAAGCTTTGTTAATTACTTAATTAAAAGATGCCGACAAGCCTAATAACACAACTATACGTCCCGTTCCCATTTGCGTAAAAAGCATCCTAATTTACGATAAGAATAAAAAAAAATGATAGCATATGGTTCACATGTTGTGTAAAATTAGAAGTCAAGCATCCAGAAAGTGCAACGCAGCTTCCCGTGGACTACGTGACCTAAAAGGGGTCGTAATCGTATGGTCCATATCAAACGGCGTTGTTCACTAACAGCTGGTGTGTTCTACACGGCAATGTCGATGTCAGTATCACCCCCCGCTTTAAATTTTTGCACTCGTTTCTTGCCTCAAAATCACAACCTTCTACTTGTCAATTTGGCAATTATAATTAGGAATCACGAGCTCGATTGGCTCCAAGGACTCAACTTGTTATTCAAGTTTGTCAATTGGGCAGGCAATTACATGGGTGCATGATTGATATATTAATGAGTGTATCTTTTATTCTTACTTTGTTTTGAGGGGTTTTTAAAAAAAATGAAGTAGAATATCGATTCATTAAACATACTTAAATTATATAAAATGTAATTTACCAATTTTACGTAAAGAATTGTAGACATGTAAGTATGATTATTGGTAGTAAAGTTTCTAATATCAGCATAATGAACTAATTAAAGACCAAAAGCTTAATATATGATATTAGGCTTAATTAGAAGTATATTTTATTAAAAATATATGTCAATATTTATTGAACTGAATTTCCTATTGCAATACTTTAATATTTAATATAAAAATTATCAACATATTAACTTAGTGAATAGTCACAACTCACAAGACTTATATTTAATCTTTAGTTAAAATTGGTTTTGCTACCATATGTTCCCCTAGGAGGGGACCCTTAGAGAGAGAAGTTGTTTAAACATGAAGGTTAATTTTTGTAAATTCTATCTATGAAGTTTGGGTTGAATTTTAAGGATGGGGGCTAAATAATGCCTACAATTGAATGGAGTGGAAATTTCGCAAAAATGTTCGTCCTTTTTGTTCTTGACTCTATCAAACTCCTTTCGATCCCTTTTCTTTCTTCGGTTAATACATTTGACTACTATAAGGCGTCTGTAATTTGAGGCTATCTTGTTTTTTACGAGAAATTTGTAAGTAATTGAGTGAGGGGAGCAATTTTTTTATTAAAAAAAAGACAAGAAAGGGAAAAAAAACCTAGAAGAACGCCATGAGCTCAAAAATTCACATGAAAGAACAATCAAAGTTAGACAACATTCATCAAGAAAAATTCAAAATAAAGTCATCTATATCCCCTTCAATAGAATCGGTCTTATCATTGTCATCGTTCTTGCTGTTACCATCATCAGAGAAATCCAGCAAAATTATTTTTTCTGGGTGCAAATTAAATGGCCATTCCATGCCAAATGTCTTGTCCTGCAATTTTCTTGATAATAATTTTGTTGATCTTGTTGCCCCGAATGACACAAGCCTCAAGGCCCTCAATTCCTGTGTCACAAGACTTGGTTGATTTCAAGAAGTCAGCAGGTAATACCGAAACTGCCCTCAGTGCATGGATCCCTAACACGGACCCCTGCCAGGACAGAAAGCCGATTGGGCCGGTGTCATTTGCTCCGAAGGCGTTGTTTTGGGCGTCCTCCTGCAATTTATGGGCCTATCAGGCCAGATAAATGTGGACGCATTGTCTAGACTCGCAGGCCTTTGAAGTATTGACCTTGAAGGCAACCAATTTATTGGCCCAATTCTTCCCTTCAACCGGTTTGGGGCATTGAAGTCTATCTACTTGTGTAACAATCAATTTTCAGGTTTGTTTGCGCTTATTTTCTCATTTTTTGTTAATCACATTCATTTGAACTGCACATGCTAAGATGGTGCAGAATTGGATACGTAGTATGTTATCACCTGGTCCATTTTATTTTAGCTATATATTCTTAGCAATTGCTCCAAAGTGGAAAAAAGAGTTTTATTTAAAAGAACTTTTAAGGATAATATTCAATAAAGATCTGAACATTTTCGGTGTAAATTAGATTGCTATAATAATTTATTTATTTTAAAAGTGTGTTTTGTTTCTTCACTGCATCTTTACATGCTTTGACTTTTCGAAGAGATGGGAAACATTGAGTAAGATTTTTAAAATTTCCGTTCAGTTAGGAATCTATGATTTTTAAAATGGAAGCTCAAAATAATTTGCAAATTTTCACGAAGATAGTCAACGTACATAATTTCCTAGAAGAACACTTACTCGCTAGTACTTTTCATACGTGAAATACCCTGGGATTACCCCGCAAAGATGGGGTCACTGAAGAAGCTATGGCTTACTGACAAGAAGTTTTCAGGGGAGATCCCTTTATCTCTAGCTCAACTTCCGTACCTTCCCGAGCTGCTCCTCGAAAACAACTAGTTGTCTGGGCCGATCCTACCCCTTAGGCGGCCTCCATTGACGTCCCTTAACTTGTCAAACAACCAACTTGATGGGAAAATTCCACCGGGCTTGTGAAAGTTCAATGCTTCAAGCTTCGATGGAAATCCCAATCTTTGTGGTGATATTTTGGGAAAAAGCTGCTTTCCGAAGACATGCCCCACAACAACCACTGCCACCACCGCCCAAGAAGAATCACAAAGTAGAGATCAACAGAAGAACAACAGCAACTCCAATATGATAATTGCAGTTGGTATAATTTTGGCTGTGATTGTGTTGTGCTTCTTGATCATCCTGTTTTTGTCAATGAAGAAGAAAAAAGACAATAATACCCCCAACCATAATAACCCCACCATGGAGGAGGGGGAGGGGGAGTCGACGGTGGCGATAGGGCCAGCAATGGCTCGAAAGGACTCGAACCACTCCTCAGGGAGGAGCCGGAGGAGCTTCTCATCAAGTAGGAAAAGCCAGAGAAGAGTGGGAGGTCAGGGTCAAGGCCAAGGTCAAGGCGATAGTGTAGGAGGCGGGAGGCCTAACAATGGTGACTGAAGAGAAAGGGATGTTTGGGATGACGGACTTGAAGGCATTCGCGGAGGTGCTAGGAAATGGAGGGATGGGGTCGGCTTTTAAGGCAGTGTTGGCTAATGGTTTGGTTCTGGCAGTGAAGAGGATGAGAGCGTTCGATAGATTTGAGACCAAGGATGCCTTTGATGGGGAGATGAGGAAGTTGGCTAGTTTGGGACGTGACAACATATTGCCCCCCTTGGCTTATCACTTATCGCCAAGGAGAGAAGTTGGTTGTCTATGAAATGTTCCTAGAGGCACCTTGAATTACCTACTTCATGGTCAGAATGACATTCTCTCAAACAATTATCTTTGTTCATATTAGTTAAATTTTGCACAATGCAATCAAATTAACTTATTATGTTGAAAGTTAAGTTAGATATATTTTGTGTCTTTTTTCTTTAATCTAATCTCTTCGTACATTTGTACATAATCAGGTGATCGTGGACGTGCTCATTCAGAATTGAATGGGCCAAGATGTCTAGAAATCATCAAAGGAATAACAAGAGGGATAGCTATATTACATTCATTCTCAATTAAATGAGTATGAATTGCCTCATGGAGACCTAAAATCAAGCAACATCCTAATGAACTCAAAAAACCAGCCATTGCTTTCAGATTACGATTCAACATGCTGGCCACCCCTAATGCTGCTTCTCATTCATTGTTTGGCTACCGATCCCCAAATGCCATACACTCTAAAATGGTCACCCTAAATGTGATGTATTTTGCTTAGGAGTCGTCATCCCTGAAATCCTAACAGGCAAGTTTATTAACTCCATTCTCGTTTATTGTGTAAAATCTATAGGGCTATGAGTAGTTTGGAAAAACTGATCTGAAATACGACATTGGAATTACATGATTTGAACTCATGGCTAGCCTGACTCCTGAAATCGAAATTAATCCTACTGATCTAGATATTTTTTCCACCCTTTTTTTTTTTTTGGAAAACAAACCTATTAGATCAAAAAATTGAATGACCCAAAGTCAACTTGAATTGAAAATGACTAATTCGAAACTGAAACACAATCGAATTTAGTGGACCTGAACATGATGCACCCAGAAAATTAATCCGACTCATGGATGAACCAAATGACCCATGTACGAGGTCTATCTATGACATCCACAATTATAACTCAACAGCTTCATCTGAAAATCAAGATGAAAGAAGTTTTTTTCTGAACAGGCAAGTTCCCATCCCAGTGCTTGGCAAGTACTAAGAATGGCACCGGCGTGGTTCGATGGGTTGTATCCGCCATTGGAGAGAAAAGAGAAGCTGGTTTAATCGATTATGAGATGATGACAAAATCCGTAGGCTGTTGGAAGAGCGTGGTGAAACTCCTTCACATTGGGGTTGCTTGCACCGAACCCGACCCGGGCACAAGGCCGGGTTTGAGTGAAGTTAGGGAGAGGATAGAGAAGGTGGAAGTGGAGGAGGATGGTGGTCATAGTAGTCAAGATAATACTGGGCATGTTAAATTCATATTGCCTTCTGGAGCAAGAGACAATTTTGGTGTATGTTGATGTATATGTACATATGCGCAAGTTGGTGCGGCAGGTCCCCCCCCCCCCCCTTTTCTCTTTAATTTTACTTGTCTGTCTAGCTAGGTTGGTTGGATTTTGGGACCGGGTTGTGTGTTTAGGTTTAAGGTTTAGAGTTCTCACATAATTAGTTGTTGAAAGGAAACAATTAGAACATTTTATTTTCTCTAGTTATTCTTTTAGGGTTGCACGATATTGGTGAGACTTATTATTATTAAATGATCATCTTAATGATCAATTACTATGAAATGCCTTTGCCAAAAGCTAAATATTCGTCTGAATTCACCAAAATCTTTACTTCTCAGGAAAAAATAATTAAAAAAATTAAAAATTACATTTTAGAAGCATATGATTAATTGGAGACGTCCTTCAAGTGGTGATCGAAGATGCTCTAAAATGTTGTAGCTTGTAAGTACGCAAACAAGAATAAGTTGTCCCTAGTTCTAAGATTCAGCATGAGAAAAGGGCTATTTTAAGTCATTGAAAAATAAAAAATTCATTCCTAGCCTGAGTTCTAGTTTCGGAACTCAGGCTTGTCACATTAGTAAAACTTTCAATTTGTTGAAACTTGCATTCATCACTTCTTCTACAAATGGAACTCCAATTTGAATCATCTAATAAAATATTTTTTTAACTCATCTTATAATATACAACAACTTTTTTTTTAACTACCTAAAGAATATTTTTAAGCAGAAAAAAGAAAAACAAAACAATAAAAAAATACACAAAAAAAAGTTGAAATGGGAATGATAGTGAGTGTCGCCCCGCATGTAACCCAAAGTCTATATCATACTTCCGAGAATATAAACTCTTGAAAATTACATCAGTAAAATATGTATTAATAACTGTCCATATGATAAATAGATATTAAAAAATATATAGAGCACACATTCCGAAAGTATTGTCTCGGAATTGGACTTAGGATTGTAATGCGGATCAGTAGTTGGCTATGCCCTTCAGAAAAGGGCAACCAACAATATTCTAATACCATAGACGGCATTGGACAGTATCTCCAGGAGTATCTTTTCAATGCTGTACCGCATAGCATGTGCCACCCGTGCACCGTTCTAATAACAGTTGTTTTAATTTTCTTATTGCTGTGGCAATTCATTTCATTAACCTTCTAAATCTCTTTGAAGCCGGAAACCATTCGTCTTCCCCCCCCCCCCCCTCTTCCCTTAATAAAATATGGGGCCATTATTAATTTTAATTAGGGTTCAATAAAATTAACTTTCCTGTGATGTCAGAATAGAGTTCTTACATGCAATCATTTGTTTTTTTTATTCTATCTACGTATATAGTACTCATAAAACATACAATTGGTTCTCGTTTCCTCCCCCTTGTAAGAGGAAGAACTAATTTATGAATATTGCTAATGCATTTAGTGGTGAGTCATTTGGATGCGTGCAAATGATGCATAAATAATGCACATGGATGTCGGCTACTATAATCAGGGCTGGATAGATCCAATAATCAGTTGACTTGAACTAATATTACATGATACATCATTACGTTTTTGTAATTAATTTAGTTAAGCTGGTTGATAGTTGTTCTAATTAATGATCCTTTCTAAGCAACATAACATAGGCATGCAGGACCTTCATAATAGTCTATGATTAATTTAAGGGCGCCAGATCAGAGCTAAGAGTAGGTTAACGACAATTAACTGTAGCCAGCTCATCAGTTTCTTGATTGTCCACTCAAAAATTTCTTTGAAAAAATAAACGTACTGAGATCTCTCTGTTTAATTCAATTTTATAATGTATTGTATTCTCCAAATCTCGCCCCCTTCCATGGCTTACGTTAATTTCAAGTCTATAAGCTATATATATGTTTCAAGCTATATTTTAAATGTGGTGGGATATACTGATTAGGGCATTCTCAGTCTGAATTCTAATTTTTGAAACTCAGACCTGTCACATCAGCAAGAGTTCCACTTGCATTTCATTTAATTTTCCAACCACTGGAACTCATTTCAGGACAATTAAATTAAATATTTATGATTGAGCCCACAAGTAATCATAATTTATTGCTTATTAATTTTTATTTTGTGTTTGTATTTTAACTTTTGTAATTTGGGTGAATTTTTTTATTTTCGAAATTTTGTTGACCATAAAAATGGATAATTTTATTTTAAATTCTCTTATTCTTTTGATTTTGTTTTTGTATTTTAGCTAAGTGATGAAAGATAGAACAGAAAACACAATTTAATTAGAAACTAATACAATAAGAAAGATCGTTATTGAAAATTTTAAATTACAATACGAAGATTCGACATTTTTAAAAAAACACGAATGTTCGACTATTTTTTAACAGCTATAAACAATATTTTTAGATTGAGAGAATGAGAGATAATGCAAATTTTATTTTCCACACATCTCTCTCTCTCTCTCTCTCTCTCTCTCTCTCTCTCTCTCTCTATATATATATATACACACACACATACAACTTCACAATCAAAAAAAAAACACAAAGGACCTGTGCACAATCAACTTCACAACTTCACAATTAAAAAAAAAAAAAAAAACAGCCATAGCCCCAAAAATTGGCCCAAGTCCCCAGAAAAATGGCCCAACTTCCCAGTAAATATAGCCGTTGCTTTTTTTTTCCTCATGCCCAAGCAAAAACGCAGCACCCTCCTCACATCAGCAGCTCTCGACACGTCGTTTTATGTGTACTACACGACAAAAAAAAGGCCCGCGGGACGGAACTTTGCACAGTTCCATCCCCCGTGCCTCTACACGCATGGCCTGGACTAGAACCGACGCGTGTTACACGCGGACCCAGATGCAGGCACGCGGGTAGAGGGCTGGGAGTGCCCTTAGTATAATTAATCCACAATTTAATTGAGAGGTGGATTTAGCATTCACACATGGGGCTATGCTGCCAGTAACTTTTGGGCTTTATTTGGACATGAACAGAGTGCACCCTCTCTCTCTCTCTATAGGGCTACTTATAAGATGAGGTTTTGTATACAATGAGTAAGATGAGCGCATAAAGGAGTCTTCTTCATTATTGATCATCAAACATAATATTGATAATTACAAAAACTAAAATTATTGGTCACCAAACATATCTAATCATAGATCATATTTATAATATATATTTTTACGTATGGTATTAGTTAATGATTAATAGATCTTCTTGTAACAATCATGATAGTTATATATATTTGGTGATCGTGTCTATTATCGATATGTGAGTAGAATGTAATTTCATTTATATAGTGATTGTAAAATTAAGATTAATGATCATTATAAAAAAGTTTGTTGATCATAAACTATACACTCAATTTGTTGTTAGGTGAGGTTTTTTTTTTGGGGGGGGGGGATAAGTTTAGCTTCATTTTGATCAAAAATCATAAGATAAAGTCTTTTTAACGATATTAGTTGGTGATCAATAGATCCAATTTTAGCGATATATCAGAATTATGATTGGTGATCAATTGAGCTATCCATGATGACCATAATGAATGTGTTTGTTGATCAGAAGCTATACACTCAATTCTGGTTATGTGAGCTTTATTTGTTACAACTTCATTAATATTTTCATGAAAAATCATCATAAATATTTTTCTTTATGATATTAGTTAGTGATCATATAAATTTAGTTTAAGTGATATTAGAATTATATTTAGTGATCAGTTGATTTATCTATGACGATCATTATAAACATCTTTGTTGATTATGAACCATATCCCCAATTATAATTATGAGAACTTTATTTTTGATGTATTTGAACTTTACTTTCATTAAAAATCATGTCCCATTAAATGTTTTCACAAAATCTTTTCTTTTTAAAATATTTTCACAAAATTTTTTTGGTGGTCTTTTGGAATCAACCTCTCTACGGGTAGAAATACCGGTAGAGGTAAAGTTGCTTACAACTGGATCTCCCTAAACCCCGTAGAAGCGGGACCCACACTGGGAGGTGGTGTTATTGTTTCATTAAAAATCATAGTATATATTTTACTTATAATCTTAATTAGTGATCAATAGCTGTCATTTCAGTGATTCTTACTATTATGTTTGGAGATCAATTTTGGATGAGAAGCAGATAGCATGTCCATGATGTCATTCTACTTATCTGACGAAGTAGCTGATCTTATCTGAGTATCCCCATATATATATATGTGTGTGTGTGTGTGTGTGTGTGTGTGTGTGTGTGTGTGTGTGTATATACGTATATATTTGTATATATGTGTAGACACACACACACACATATATATAAGAACGTCAATTGTCCCTCTATAAAACAATCCAAATGAAATATATAGCCTCAAAGGGAGAACAACAAGTAGAGGATGATGAACTGTAATACCCGACACGTAAATATGTTTAATTAACTTTAATTTTTGTAATTAATTATATGGTTATGATTGGTGAGAGCAGTAAGCTGCACACTTTTTTTCTGGTGTGGATAAATGATGCTTGATTTAAAGAATTGCATTGTCGTGGAAGTCCTCACGAGTTTATGAAATATCAGATACTTATGCAAAAGTATAAGATTTCAATAAATTTGCATTTGTACCAGAGCGAGGTAGGGAATTCCAAGCCTTGATAAATTCTTAATAGCTGAGGAACAATAGGGGCAAGTGATTTATGGCCGAACGTGTGGTCCATTTTAAGCCATGTGGGGGAAAAAAAAGGATAAGATCAAAATTTGCTTAGTTTGACCAAAGAAAGCCACCATATGAGTTTTACTAGAGGTGAATCAAAATAAGCAACTTAGTAAATCAACCCCCCAAAAAAAAAAGAAGTGAAAGGTGAGCGGCATGCCCCCCGCCTCCTCGCTCTACCGCATCCCTCTGTTTCTGCCGCCTCTGTTTCTTCTCCCTGCTCCGGCTAGTCACGCCGGCTCCGGGCGCCAACCAAAGTAACTTTACTCCCTTTTTCTCGCTTTTTAAAATCCAATTTCATAAAAGCGTCTGTAATAGTTAACGAGCTAATCTTGATGAATACTAGCTTTTTTGGGTAGATTAATTTAGGTTTGTATAGGTATGGATGTGACAAGTGTGAATTATAAACAGATCAATGTGGGTTGTGTTTGTACGGATGTATAAGTGTGAATTATCAAGAGATCAATTTGGGCATGCATGTGTATGAATGTTTATTATGGATTATGTTGTGTTAAGGGATGAGATGTAAGTAAATATAGTCTATGATAAGCTAAAACAAGTGAAATTCTTGTTTGAACTATTAAAGGGATGTGATTACATTGATTTAGGATAGTGGTGGCCTAGGAAATGGAGTGTAAGCAAGTCATGGGACTAAAACTAATGAGTTATATTACCATGATGGAGCTTGCTTAAGACATCAATTTGTGATAATTAGGTGAGGAATGCCAAATAAAGAATAATTTGCTTAGTCAATTGAACCTAATAAAAGGGGTTAAGTGTTCATACATACCAGAACTAATTGGTCTATATGTTGAAGCTTCGGGGAAAAATACGCCCAAATTTGGCACAAGGATGTGGTAGTTTCGATGAATTTGGGCGATAAATTAGAGCCATTAATTAAGTAGTTAGAATTGACTTAGCATGAAGAAAAGGTTGGGAAATTATCCAGTATACCTTTTCTAACCAAAAGCAACCCAGAAAAAAAAAGAAGTCTGGTGCCATGACGGGGTTCAATGAAAAGATGCATTAGAAGTCTTCTTATACGCAAAGGCATTACTAACAAAACCCATAATTTTCGTCAATAATCTCTCCTTAATCACACGACCATATTGAGTTGCAAAAAGAATTGTAAGGTCAACTTGATCGAGGGACTAAGAAAACATCGAAGGTACGTTACTGCTTATACCCTTCAAAAAGGTTTAAAATTTACATTGAATAACATTTGCAAGTTTTATTCGGCCTAAGGGACCATCTGGACCCATTTCAGTTTTTATTGTGATATGCCATGTTAAGTGTTTATATGTATCTGATTGCAGAATTCAGTGTTGGGCCCTTCCTGTTAAATAAGAATTTCATAGTTCATTGCTATTACCATGGTTGCTATTCATGGATACGGGGCCCTAGTTCAGGCTGAAGAAACAACCAAAATAGTCGGCTATCTAAACCAATGTTTTTGTAAAAGATGTTTACAAAGCATCGTTTTACGTGCGCTCGCTCGCTCACTCACTGACTCATGAGAAAGCCCATTTAACTATACAAGAGTAACCTATTAAGTTTTGGCTCATCTTTGTATGGTTTTGTGTTTCCAAGCTATTTTGGGGAAGGAGAAATAACTTATGGCTAAGCGGGAACCAGCAAAGGCTAAGGGCCCAAGGGATGTGGGTCATGCAGTTATTGTTAACTTTCTTTTGTAGTAGTTATTTTGAGGCTTGTGGAGCCTGAAGGCAATGTAAATTTCATTTTGGACGTGGTTGAACCGATGTATGATACCTGCTTGGGTATGCCTAATGGCAACCTTAGACCCCGTATGTTGTGAATATTGTATTGTAATTAATGAATTCGTGCATCTGGCCGACTCTAATGCTTAATTATAGCTTTGTCCCCCTGAAACAGCGGTGATGTCCTAGCTTAGCAGCATGCTCCGTGGTCATATAATGCTTATATGTACAGTAATTAATAGGTGATTAGGCTAGGGCGTTACATGAACTATAAATCATTAGTGCCTCAATAAAAAAAATATTTATGAATCCACGAATCATTTAATTGTTAATATAAACTCATACGTATTTTGACTTATTCGACACAGATTTTAAGGTACTAATGCTGATTGTGATGACTCAATTTAGTAGTCAACTTCTTGTGTCCTTAAAATTCAAAGGATTCCTAATAAGGATTGGTAATAGGACGCTCCTTGCCACGCTTCATTCCCCTCTTCTACAAAAAAATTACACTGAAGTGTTACTCTTCCAAATGTAAGTTTGGAACTGTAGCATACCCTATTTGATAATCAGCTGTTAGTTATTAGCTGTTAACTGTTTATATTCACTGTTAGCTGTTAGCTGTTTGGATTAGCTGTTTATCTTAGGTGTTTGAATTAGCTATTTCTAGAAAAAGGGTTTGGTAAAATTAGCTGTTTTTAGAAAATATATTTTGTAAAATTTCATTGATACCCTTTCTCTAAAATACTTTTCAATTGAATAAGTTTTTATCTATTGATTATCTTATTTTATTTTTAAAAAAGTTAATATATATCATATATACAAATTAGCTTCTTCCTTAGAACTTTATTTTCTATTAATTTAAATAACTTGTGTTCATTACTTATTTTCTTTTGTTTTCAATGTTTACTTACTTATATAATGCCTACAGCTTAATTATATCCTTTGTTATTTTTAGATATGCTTATTTTTTTTATGAATTGCAATTAATATGAACTTGCATCTATATTTTTGTCATGAATTGAAATATGTATAGATTTCAAATATTTTAATCTTCATCAACCCAAAAGAAAATTAGAAATAGGGTTTATTGATGACAATAGGGAGGGTGGAGATGAAGGTGGGGAGGTCGGGTTAAAAGAAATTGAAGGTAAAAGTTGTCTAAGATTTTGACAAGCTAAGAAATTAGGAATAGAGTTTATTAATGGTATGCATGTAATTTTATTAAACTTTTGGGCAATACTGTAGTTTCCACAAATAGTTATTCCCAAACGGTTAATGGAAATAGCTATTTGAAAAGAGCTGTTTGGGGCAAAACAGCTCTTTCAAACAACTGTTTATCAAACACATCTTTAACTGTTTGATTTAGTCAAAACAACTAAAGTCTCTCAAACAGCTCTTTTTCCCCCAAAAAATTATGTTGCCAAACACTCCTATAGTATTACACGACTTTTTACTAAGTACATATCTAATCTAATCGTTGAAAATTTCAAATATACAATATTCATCTATCTATTTTTATGGGAAGATAAACTGAAACGGCTTTTGATTTATGAACCTCAATGTGTATTTTGTTTCATTCTGATGTAAATGTTGCCAGTAAAGTAAGAAAATGTTGTGGAGGTTGGGACTCTTGATTCTTGAGTCTCGGCTCTATATCTCTACAGCAAACTCCAGCTATTATTCGAGCAATTCTAGCTTTGTTTAATTATGTCATGTCATGTAAGTGTAATTTATCCTAAATTCCAAGGATTATAAGTGCTTTAGTGCAGTCATTTTGGGCTCACACGGTATACATAGAACTATACGGAAGCAACTATACATGAAAATTATACTAATTCAGCTTTAACAAATAATAGTTAACGGAAAGAAACTTTAACTTCCTCGCATTATACTCACGCAAAAAATATGAAATGTATGAGCCACAACTTGGGACCTAAAAAGAGGTAAAAGAAGATTGAATGAAGTGTACGACAACTTCTTATTTCTTCTGTATAAAATTTTTTCACAACTCCTTATCATTTACTGTTACTTTTGTAAATGAAACAAACACAATTTTATTTCATCTATAGTTTGTAAAATATATATACTCTCTAATAATTTTTTTTTCTTTGATGAGACAATTAAAAGGTTTTTTTTTTAAAATAGAAGTTGATTTGTCATTTCACCTCCACAAATTTCTTATTAACACCAAAAAAAAAAAAAAATTACAAATTGAGCTGCTAATTTCATAATAATTGTAGGATAGCACGTATTTGGTTTCCCATTTTCCAATCATTTTCAAGACATCAACACATCCGGACAAAAGACATCACGAAATACACTGGCCTCCAGTCCACTGCTGCTGAAAACCCTTCTGCCTCTCTGTCTCTCCCTCTCTGAAATTCTTCGATCGTCCCTTCGACTCTTCTTCAGTCTTCCGATTTGGCATATATATTCTTCCAGTAGACCCTCCTTATCTTCTCAGCTTTGATTAAATCCTCTTGAGGATTTTGATCTTTTGTACTCGGTCTAGTTTGAAACGTTTCGATATATGGAGTCTGAAGATGGCGGAGCTGGCGGCGGAGGTGGGCTGGAGACGGCGGAGAAGATCATACTCCGGTGGGATTCCACCGTCTCCGAGGAGGCTAGAGAGAAGATGATATTCTCCGGCGACCGCCAAGAGGTCGACCGTTATCTCCAAGCTGTTGACGAGATCCAACGCTCTCTTCATTCAACTTCTCTCTCCTCCCCTTCCTCCGGCGACCGAAACCCTACCCTCCAAATCGCCATGGCTCGCCTTGAGGACGAGTTCCGCTCCATTCTTCTTTCTCACTCCTCCGCCGTCGACTCCGACTCTCTCCTCGTCGACACTCCCCGCTCCAACTCCGGCTCTTCCCACTTGGACCACTTCTCCGCCGCCGCCGGCGAAGCTGAACCTGAATCCGACGCCGGCGATGCCGGAGATGTGGACGCCGGAAGTTTCACCGATGGAAGTAGTCACGGCGGCGGGAGAGGCGGCTCGTCCTCCTCGAGAAGGAGCATAAAATCGGCGACGAGTATTCGCGAGATCGATCTGATTCCTGCAGATGCGATCGCCGATCTCCGAAGCATAGCGGAGCGGATGATCGCCGCCGGCTTTCTCCGGGAGTGCATCCAGGTGTACGGAAGCGTGAGGAAGTCCGCCATAGATGCGAGCTTCAAAAACCTAGGGATTGAGAAGCTGAGCATCGGGGATATCCAGCGGTTGGAGTGGGAAGTACTGGAGAACAAGATCCGGCGTTGGATCAAAGCCGCCAAAGTATGCATCCGAACCCTATTCGCCAGTGAGAAGCGGTTGAGCGAGGAGATCTTCGAGGGTTTAGGGTCCGGGTCTGGCTCCGACGACGCTTGCTTTCTCGAAACCGTGAAGGGGCCCGCAATCCAGCTCTTCAACTTCGCCGAGGCCATCAGTATCAGCCGGAGGTCGCCGGAAAAGCTCTTCAAGATTCTCGACTTGCACGATGCTTTGGCTGATCTTTTCCCTGATATTGAGATTGTTTTCGACTCTAAGCAGGCCGAGTCGATTAGGGTTCAGGCCGCTGAGATTCTTTCCCGATTGGCGGAGGCAGCCAGAGGGATCTTGTCGGAGTTCGAGAACGCAGTGCTTCGAGAACCTTCCAAGGTTCCTGTCCCGGGTGGGACCATCCATCCTCTTACTAGGTATGTGATGAATTACATTAGCTTGATTTCTGATTACAAGCAGACTTTGAATGAGCTTATAGTGTCGAAACCGTCCTCGAGTGGGGCGAGGTATTCTGGGGATCAATCAGTGCCTGAATTTGATTTTGGTGAATTGGAGGAAGAGAGGACTCCCTTAGCTTTGCATTTGATCTGGATAATTGTTATCTTGGAGTCTAATTTGGAGGGCAAGTCACACCATTATAAGGATACTGCATTAGCCCATTTGTTTATGATGAATAATGTTCACTATATTGTGCATAAGATTAAAGGGTCACCTGAACTCCGGGAGATGATTGGGGATGAGTATTTGAGGAAGTTGACGGGGAAGTTCCGGCTCGCGGCCACTAACTATCAGAGGGCTGCTTGGGTCAAGGTGTTGCATTGTTTGAGAGATGAGGGTTTGCATGTGAGCGGCAGCTTCTCCTCAGGGGTGTCGAAGAGTGTGTTGAGAGAGCGGTTCAAGTCATTTAATGCCATGTTTGAAGAGGTTCATCGGACTCAATCGGCGTGGTTGGTGCCTGATACCCAGCTTAGGGAGGAGCTTAGGATATCCATATCTGAGAAGTTGCTCCCTGCTTATCGATCTTTCCTTGGGCGGTTTAGGAGCCACATAGAGAGTGGCAGGCATCCTGAGCAGTATATCAAATACTCGTGGGAGGATTTGGATGCAGCTGTGATGGATTTGTTTGAAGGGAACCCAGCTGCACAACAATTGAGGAGGAAATCAGGGTAAAGGCCCTACTGTGACAATAGAAGCTAGAAATTCATTCTTTTAATTTTTTGAGGAAGTGTATGAGTGATGGGGTTCTGTTTGATCTGGTGACTTCTGAAAGACTCTATTTTGCACGGGCATTTTTTATTAGCAAGATTGTGGGTGATCGAGTACGGAAAGAATATAGTGGAACCGCATTGCTTGAACTTGGAAAACAGTTCACTACTTAGTCACTAATTTAGTCTAGTTTGGGCTGGATTCGGATCTTGAAGTGCTGATCACCTAGATTGGGACAAAGTTTGTAGGATTTTGGGTGATGCCAGTGACTACAAGACTAGCAAAAGAAAAAGCCCTTGAAAGAAGCCCTGAGCCTGGATACTTCTGTCCTGTGAGCAAGTCTGTTGTTTGTACCACCATCATATTCTATATTTTGGTTCGTTTTTGTTCATATGAAACTGTTCAATGTTTTCTTTTTTTCCCCCTTCTTGGTTCCCGATACCATTGAGTACCTATCAGCTCTATTCTTTTTTATGCGTGCTTTCATCTATTCATCCTATTAGCATTTCAATCTAGATGTCTCTGAATTGAACCTCAGAAATTCAACCGTGATTTTCATTTTGGAACCATGTGCAGGTTCTTTGAACTTTTTTTATTAGGTTTGTGCGAGGTTATAATTCATCGACCTTTTTTTGAGTGTATATGCTCTGCATGATTGCATATTGACGTGAACAATAAAATGAGATGCCATATAGGTGTACTATGGGATTAGTCAATTGTTTGTACTTCCCTGTGCCTCAAAATTCTACAGGTCTTATTTGCCCCTCTGCTTGTTGCCATCACTAGACGTACTACGGATGACTTACTCTCATTTGCTTCATTCATTGTGCTTTGATATGTATTTTGTCCATCACAGTGTTCATTGGGAAAATATGTTTAGAAATTTCGTCGTGGAAAATGATAAATATCTTGTTATAGGATATTTTTTAAGTGTCTTGTTTTAACCTAAAAATCATATTACAATATTTGTAAATTGAAAAAAAGGATATGAATGAATAGTGAAAGTATATTACAAGTTATAATTCTTTTATCTATAATTTACTACATTCCTAAAATACGCATATCATATGCTTTTCCGGACAAGGTTGATTTGATTAGGGTTTCATTTAATACTTCATCTGCATAGCAAAGGCATATTTAAACAGTCATTTATTATTAAGTATAATTATTGAGAATTTGGTGAATTGAAGTTATAAATACATTAATTTAGAATGAAGCAAGATATTTAAGGGTGTCTTATGGCAAGACACATATCATCACTCGTTCATCATAATCCTGTTCCCTGCACATGTTCTGCTAGATCTCTCTATGTAGAGTTTATTGAAACTCTTAATTCAGTTCTCTCTTCAGCCCTGGAGTTCAGTTTCCTGATTCTTGTTTTGCAAGACATTTCTGGTTGCATTTCTGTACACTTGAAAGTTGTGTGTACTAGGTCTTGGTCGGGGAAGGCTTAAGAAATAATTCATTTGCTAGGTCCCCATATCTTAGAAACGGCTGCCGTGGGGATGGGAGTTGAGACGTTGCTTTGACTAGAGTGATGGGAGTTTGATTGACTGAATTCATGATCGACTCTACAGAGTTGAAAGTTGCATTTTACTAATCTCATTGAGACTCTGATATCTCTGTTTTCTCGACACTGAAAGGAAATTCTTTCGACCAAGCTCCGGGATAACGGTAGTTCTTGGGACTTTTTATGAATGAACTCATGGCTGCAGTGGGAAGCTTCATGTTATGTTGAATCTCTGAGCATAGAGTGTCTTGCAACATTCAGTGTACGTTTTTCTTCAGTTCATACCGTTACTATTTTGGTTAGATTACAAGGACAAAGCTTTTCATTATCGGTCCTTCCCTGTCTCTGAAAAAGCGGGGCTGTCTTGTTCTTTTATGAGCTGCAATTGGGGCTCGTATTTCCCTTTGGGTCCAACTGCAATACCTGCTTATTTGCTCCTTTCCTGTCGGGAAACAGCTTCCCCTGTTTCGTGGTTCGGATGTTCCTTAAATACAAATTTTCTAAATGCTTTCCTAACTCCTCTTCTGTTAAATTTTTTTATATCAATTGGGCTTTTCATAAGGAGTCATGTATATAAAGCTCAAATGAAGTTTTATCCGAAACCAATTGGTAATAGGTAAAGTAAGTCACAAGCTTATATATATGCCCAAACCCTTTAATTTTATCACTGTGTGACAAAACACCCAATTTCATACTCCAAGATCGTCTAAATGATAGCAATGCATATTCACTCTTGATTGTGGTACTATACTACTGCTGTCTGTATCAATATCCCCATGATGGTATCGAAAGCTTCGAGCATGGGCAATTTCAGGGTGTTTGTCACTTCATTTGTGAAAATCCACTGCAGTAAGCGCGAAAGCCTGCGTAGTTTGGTGTTGACTATTTGCAGTAAGGCTTTGGATAGGTTCAGTATATCATGTGGAAGCTCTGGGGTATTCTTGACCTTTTTGTTTCCCTTGTATGCGCTTTCCTTTCTTTTGAGCTACTCTGAAGACAAACCCCCTCCCTCACAGCTGCATCACGCCAACTATGTTCATTTTGTGTTCTCTGAAATTTCTGGGACCCTGGTTAGGGACGTGTTTAACTCGGTATACTGCGAGCGAGTCTTTAAATTTAAGTTTATCTTTGGAGTTCTGGGTGTATGTGATGTTAACACTCATTGTTTAAATACAACGTTGACGACGGACTGAATGTGTACAACAGTTGGACTCATTCCTTTCACCTTCTATTTTTCGTATGCAATGTTAAAACATCCATGTTAGGGTTAGTTGGCTCTACTTGTAAAATATTTGAGAGTTGTTCATGTCTCATGGTATAATTCGTGCCTCATACTTTTGTGCCCCATCTCAAAAAAAAAAAAAGAAAAAAAGAAAAGGTCAAAACATCTATTGTTCATGTCTGTAGTATAATCGAAGTGTTTGATTAAATAGCTAATAGTTAACCAGTTAAATCAAACAACTAATGTAATCAACTTACAGCTAATGGTTAATAGTTAATTGCCAAATAGGGTCTTTGTCTTTATATTGTATGTTACCAGATTTCTATAAAAATTTTGTAATTTGTACTAATACTAAACGCATGTAGCTCAATTATGCAACATAACTTGTCCCCCTCATGATTCCATAATCTTAAAGCAAGAGTCTCATGCAGTAATTAAGTATTATTCAAATAGAGAGTCAAGCTTCATGAGATCTTTTAACATAAAAATTAATCAAGATTAGAGTACTATTTAATAAGAACATAAAAGCAAAGAACAGCTAACCGAAAGTTTAAACATGTCTGCCATCATCAGTGACGTGGAAAATGCAATGCCAATGCAGCACATACTGCACCACAGATCCAGCTGCACGAGACCTATTAATGATAATTAATAATAATAATAATAGTGTTAGGCCTTGTTGAAAGTCAAAGGTGGGGTCATCAGTTGCTTATCTCTATTTTTTTTTTTTTTTTTGGGTGGGGAAATTCTGACAGTGGATCTATGGTTATGGGATCACATGTGAGCGGTGAGCCGAGCCCACTGTCAGATGCCTCCTTCGGTTCGAAATGAAATTCATTGGTTGATTTTTTTTTTTTTTTTTTGGTTTTGTTGGTTGGGCTTAAATTTGTCTACAAATTTTACTAATCAATTTTTAACATCTAAATATTTTTTTAAAATTTTTTACAAAGATCTATTAAAAATAGTCTCTCTATTTGTTGTTATATATGTAGGGGTGAGGCTGCCTATATTTAGATCTCTCTAAATTCTGCAAAAATAAAATCTATGGGTACTCGTTCCTGTTAACTACTAATGATGGTGATTGGTGGAGAATTGCCTTTCTTTTCTTTTCTTTTTTTTTCCTTTTGCCTTTCAGTGGGTGGAGATTGGACGACTCAATTCTCCCCCTACCCTCCTAGATAGATTGTCTTTCTTTTCTTTTCCATCTCCTCTTCGATGTGCAATAGCTAACTGGACCGCTGCTCGACCACAAGATTGAAGGTTCAAATATTTACCATTGGCACGATAATATCATTTAATTAGGTCTAAAATGCCATTAATAACTCAATAACAATGCACCTTAATTAGTCAATAATGATTTGTTGACTTGTTGTTGTACAAGTTTTTATAATTTTGATTGAAATCTATTTTAAATTACTACCACCAAAAGAGATTTTTCTCAGCTTACCGTAGACTAGTGTATCTTTTTGATTCTGGAAGAGTTGCCTATATTATCATAGAAAGAAATAGAATCCATTTTTAATTAAGAAGAAAATCGCCAAAAAATAAAAAATACCACTTGGCCTTGTTCTCTTCTACACGGAAGTCACACCATCCTAATATTTTCCCCTTTGTAATTTTTAAGAAGGCATCTATACCTTTACAGTCAAAGATCAAAATGAAGCAGAAATAATTAAATAATTTGAGTCATTTGACAAGTTAACATATTTACGGAGGATAAACTAGGACAACATAAATACGATGAATCAGTATCACGAACAATATAAGAAAAGGATCAACCACCGCACTTAGTCACCCACCCTAACCGTCATTATCACCCAACTACAGTCAGCTACAATTAAACCTATCAACTTCACAGCGCAACTAATTGTATAGAATGACGACTAGTATTGACTAGTATATCAGATTAGGCTGAAAAAGGGGACGTTGCTCCTGTCATAATTTCCCATGATGGCTCTTTTATGTTGTGTTGCCCTGAAGTGAAAATCCTTTAAATTCAGGGTAGCAAGAGGAGCCATTCTAGCTAGCTCCCAGGTAAGTAACCTTTGGGGTTTTTCCATGTGGCTTTGCCCTCCAAAACCACATCCTTAAGATTTTGGAATGTGATCAATGAAGTATGTAAGTTGTACGTCCTAGGTTTTGTAACCTGTATGGACCTAGGAAATCAGCCATGCACAAGTAACGGAGTGATGGCAAGAAGGAAAGAAAAAAAGAGACAGAAAGTCGGGGGGGGGGGGGGGGGGGGGGGGGGGGGGGAGGAGGAGAAAGAATGTGAGGAACAGTCATTCTTTGCCCTTGATCTTTAATCTAACAAGCTAACGCCTGTTTGACTGCTTTGCTGAAATCTTTTAAATCCTGGACTTGGCCAGCTCACAGAAGTCATCCATCCAAAGTAAATCAGGGGAATCTGAGCTCCACGAAAAAGAGGAAATGAACGAAGAGGCAGCAAGAATAAAAAGGCCATCATCCTTGTGTTCAATGGGAATAGTGTGTATAATAGCCTGATTGTTGTGGCTATTATTTTGAGCTGCTGATGCTTACTGAGCTTAGGTTGAATTGAGCTTCAGCTGAGCTTTCTTTAAGGTGAGTTTAGTTCGTCGAGAAGACAGCTTGCCTCAGTGGCAGTGCTGAACTATCTTACCCTGAAAATTGTTTGAGAGACTTTGTCAATTTTGTGCATGAAAAAATGCCTCGGTGTAGTGCCTGAAAGACAATACTGGGATGCGATGGAATCATTGGGATGAAATCAGGGGGGATGTCTCCATGGAAATAGGGTGCTTCCCTTGTGGTTTTCATGGGCCTATGACTGAAAGACACCCTGCATAGGTGGAGACTCAGCTTTAGCTTGCTTAGGTGATGAATCACTTTGAAAGTGACTCCTCATCCTTCGTACATGCCTTGTGTTTACATCTCAGGGATGGGATTTACTTAAAGGTTGAGCAGGGCCGTGTGATGAAAGTTGGGTTGAAACCAAGGATTCAAAATGCAGTGTCGGTCGATTTCGGTTTTGATCATGATATGGGAAAATTACTGTAATACAGCAATTGCGTTTCAGATCTCAGCTGTCGCGGCATGAAAATGTGGTTCGCCCAATTCTAAAAACTTTCCAATGCGATCGTTTCATTGCAGTTCAGCCACATGTTGAATCCATGGTTGGAACCAAGAAATAGTCTTACATGCTTCCATCTTGCTGGTCTCACTGGGATTCCCTGCGCTATGGCGGTGACCCAATATCCCTCTGGGCAGCTCAACATAGGAGGAAGAATGCTGATGTTGTTTGTCTTTGTCGGTCTTTTGCTTTCTAAGGGGTTTTGCAATAATGGATAAATTACACCGCTGGATGACTCCCTGCCTCACAGTGGAGACTCGACGCGCATGTTGGGTTTTGGAAATCGTGCAATGCTTGAGGTGATTGATGCAGCTGGCTTGATGATCCACTTTTCCAACTGGTTTTAATCTGGCGCCCTGTTTCCAGAAATATGATATCCGTGCTCATTTTATGTGTCTCAGCTGCTTTTGGTTACAATCTTGTAGGTGTCAAACCTGTGTGAAGTTTTGCGTCCAATTCTTCGGTAGTGCAGTTAGACTGTATCGCTCTTTTCTCTGTTTTTCGCCGGGAACACTTTGTACACTTGGGATTTTACCCTTATACACAGTTGAGATTCTACCCTCCTCTGTCTTACGACCCTCATGGTTTCTCTTTACAATGCTAAGTCTCTGGGTAAACTGTAAAAGTATGCAACGGCAACTCAGGGGTTCTGCTTTTGGGAAGGTTTAAAACTCTTGAAAGGTTGTTGATCAGCTTTTTTTTAAAAACTGTTTGGATGATGCAGTTCATTTGTATACTTTGTTTCAGGGAGGCATTCCTACATGTTGGAGAAGATGATCTGCAACATCGTCTCCTGGATATGAGATGAAAATTAAGAAAATTTACATAGAATTATTTTCATTGGACGCCACATTTCTGCAAAAACTAGGTTACGATTATATAATACTCTTCTATGGTTCAAGGACGCCAGATGTAGACCGATGGCTCAATGTGTTACCATTAATCAAATAGCTGAAATTTGATCGATAAATATTCAAGCTAATATTGTAAGTTTCTTTTTTTTTTTTTTTTAATGACATCATATCTATGTTTTAAGCGTTGTTTGATAAATAGTTGTTACTTGTAAGCTGTTTGAATTAGTTATTTATATTAGCTATTTGTAGAAAAATTGCTTTGTAAAGTTAGCTGTTTCTAATAAAGATATTTGGTAAAATTTTATTTATATCCTTATCTCTAAATTATTTCTTAATATAACATATTTTTTAATTTATTGGTCAATTTCTTTTTAAAAAGGATTAAATTATTGTTATAGGCATAAATTAACTTCATTTATGATCACACAAAAAAAAAAATAGAAGAAAAACTTCACTCATAAAACTTGACTTTCTTATTAAATTCTATATAACTTGTATTCATCATCTACATTATTTCTTTTCAATTTGTTATTATGTAAACAATGTCAATATTTTATAACGTTATTTTGTTATTTTTAAATTTTTTTTGGTTTATAATGACTTTATTTCATTGGATCAGTTCATGCAAAAATATCAAATATAAGTATTTCGCATCGATCTAAAGCTTATTGTCGAGGTAATCGGAAGGGTGATTGAATAATCTAAAGTATAAATATCAAAATACTAAACGTTCATAAAGGTGCATGGTGAGAGAACTAAATAAGCGTGATATAATAGACTATCGAAATTAGAAAATCTACACCAAAACGTACACTACTTGGTCAATTAAAAAAAAAAAATACAAACAATGAAAGAGACAATGCAACTTTAATGGTTTGTTTTTGCCTTTAAAAAAAAAAAAACCTCTGCTCTTGTTAATACTCAAGATCTAAATGGATTCGAATATTACTAAGGAACATTTTATAATATTGTGTACTCTTGCTATTTTATATAATATTCTATAAATATAATGTAATGACATGTAATGTAATTTGTTTAAAGTGTTAGACAAATGTATCATTTCCACAAATGAGGTGTTTGGTAAACAGTTTTTTGAAAAATTTTTTGATCAAAAAGAGCTTTTTTGATCAAAATTAGCTGTTTGATCAAGTAAAAAGGTTAATCTAGATATTTGGTGAAAGAGCTTTTTAGAAGAGCTTTTTGGGTCCAAAAAGCTAATTTGAAAAAGCTAATTTCATGAGCTTTTTGGAAGAGTTTTTTTGAAGAATTAACTTTTTGTCTTACAACTTTATCAGAAACAGCTAATTTTACCAAATAATTTTTCAACAAACAGCTAATTCAAATAGGTAATACAAACAGCTAACTTAAATAGTTAACAACTAACAGCTAATACAAACAGCTAACAACTGTTTGCCAAAGAGGGTCAAAAAGCCACTAGCAGCTTCCCAAGGAAGATACCTATATTATGGTATAAAATGGGATAAAGTTTTCAAATGATTTGTTTGATTTTTGATACATACCATGGTCACACACTGCATGATTCCCATTGACTCATTGAGGAGTTTTTAAAAAAGCATCGCAACCGCATTGGATCCTGCTGATCTTAAATTGTCACGTAAGCAAGAGACATCCAACTTGTCCAAATTAAAGTTCTGTCCGTATGGAAAGATCAATGCAATATGGTCAAGACAAAAGCAGTTACCAAGAAGCCTTCAAATGTCGTACCTCACTGTTCTTTTTACCTATTCATTCATAGAGCATTATTTGCACTAGGTAACAATATCATGCAGATTTACATGAACACTAACGATAGAACTTAAAAGGAAAAGAAGTGTTTCCATACAAATACAAAGGCAAGACACGAGGAAAAGGAAGAAGGAGGAGGCAGAGAATATATTTAAAGAGTCCAGCTTTGCAGCCTAAACTAGTAATTCTTACATAACATGAGTTGCTCTGTGTAGGCCACGTACAACCATGAAAAAAGAGGGACAAATCTCCCCATTTCACAAAACAAAGACACTGCTTGTTTCTTTGAAGTGAATGACTTTCTTTTTACCCTGTCCAGTTTCCTGATCAGATTTCCTCCCACAACTGCAAGTTATTGAACCCAAACTGGGCAGTAAATGCATATACATATCAATCTGCAAGACTGAATTTAGTATCAAGTTAGCTATAAACTAATTGAAGCACAAACCGAGTGAATCACTTCTCAATGGAGACTTTCAAGGAACATTAAGTTTACCTTTGTAATGATATTTCTCTACGCGAGAGATGCCAAGTTAGATCTCTAGAACAATATCTGCACAAACCAAGAATTTCGAACATCAGTGACATGCCCATCGTGCAATTCTGAGTTTTAGCAATCTTTCAAAATTAGCATGAAGATGCAAATTAAGTACACTTACATTCAGAATCAGTCTTGTCCCACTTACATCCCTCGCTTACCCTTTGCCTCTCTGGTTCCTGTTCATTACTTTTCTCTTGTGAAGGGTGTTTGTCTTCAAGATATCTTTTTATTGATGATGCACGAGAAGTTTGGGGGCATATCTTCTTTCGAAGGATGGTTCGCAATAACTGTGAATAAGGCAAACAAGAGAGCAATAAACAAATAAGCCTAAAAAGAAACCATAAATCATACAGCAGTAACTAATGATGGACAAAGGCATACCTTCTCCATTCTTGTCTCTTGTAGCGTGTCTCTCAAGCTAGGAGCAGGAGAAAACCCACTGGCACAAACAAACATTTTCTTGATCAAGAAAGAAAGTGATTTCTGCCCAATTGCATTCTTAGTCTTTTCTGCTCGGACCTCCTTGCATTTACCAATAATTACACTAATGGTCCGTTCAATATCATCCTCCTGGTACTCTCGATCAGTGCACACTGCATTTGAGATCCTCCGGCTCACCTCCAAACTTGAAGGGCAGTTAAGGAACCTGTCCAGAGGAAGATCTGGGTTCGCTTCCTCTTGTTTGACTGGTTTCCGCTTCAATAGTTTCGTCAGTTCCTTTTGCAATTGCCCAACTTCTTCTGGTGTGAACTCTGATAAGTCTGGAGATGAGGCAGAGGTGTGATTCTGCTCTTGTTCTCGCTCTTGCACATCTGCGACAGTTTGGATCTGGATCTCTGAATTTATGGCTTGGTCTTTCAGTTCATTACTACCAAATGTCCCAATTGTCAGTAGTCCATGAGGCCAGTCACTGAACTCCTCCCTTTGAAAGGGATGCTTTGCATGATCTGTCCATGGATAAATGGAGACGAAGATCAGAAATTGCAATCCAGTACAGCAGTAGATCATGAGGGGGGAAATGCAGCGGAGAAAATCTGCTAGTAAAGGGAAGTACGGTGGATGACGGTGCCACCAAAAGTGTGTCTAGAGGCCAAGGCATAAATGATTTCACTTCTTTTATGTAGAAATGTTACTTTCATAGAATACTCATGATCTATAGTTTGCAACATTGCAGTTATCAGAATTTTATATTACTATCACGGTGTAGTTTGCTTTGTTTGAAAATTGGTCTGGCATATCCAAACTGAAGGTGACAAACTAGTGGCCATTTTGCATGTGAGTCAAAGCAAAGCACCTTCCATTGTCTAGAAAGTGAACTCTCGAAGGATTACAGAGAAACTTGGAGCTATCAAAAAGGCAAAAACTTAGACAGAAAGAAGAACAAAATTCCAAGGCCTGGGGATTCTTTCCCAAGGAAGGAATGATCACTATTAGGCCAGTCAATTCGGATGGGCAGGTCAAATACGGGTCGGGTGTATTCGGATTCGGATAAAATACAGATCGGGTGTATTTCGGGTTCAGGTAAAATACGGGCGGGTGTATTTCAATTTCACGGGTTTCGGATCAATCTAGCGGATTTGGAGCGCCTTTTTAGTGAATTATTTCTTTTTTGTCAAAATCAAAAATTCGGCATATTTATTACTTAAAATTGTCTGAATTTAATGAATTAGCATTGTAATTGTAATTTTTTCAAAGAATATCAAAAATATCAAAACTTTTCAATGTGATATATGAAATTCATGTACGGGTGGACAATGAATTACATTTGGATGGGTTGGCCCGTATATTAAAATATTAATAATTGGTCGGGTCATTCATGGGTCCACCCATCTAAAACATGTTAACGAGTCGAAGCGGTTTAACCCAATAATAGCTCGTTTAATAATTTAATGTTTCATTAATTAACCTAGCATTACCTAATCAGACATGCTTTATTAGTACGTCGATCCTAACATGAACATAAGTTGATCCATTGCCCATCATTGCATCAGATTCAAGACCAATTAGAAGGAATTCAAATGAAAGAATATTATATACGTGCATAATATTACAAATTATCTATTAATTTTAAAATCAAAATTTTAGATTATTATAGAATAATCTTATTTAAGATGCGATGAAACGTATTTATTTTACCAAAATATACTTGTATGACTCACACATTTTCAATACTTATCTAATTCTAAATTGTTTTTCATAATATTAGAGTTTGTTTCATGGCTATTTTCTAAAATTGTACCATGTAAAAGTTGTATATGATGTTTTATGGAAAAAAAAGGAAACTATTGTCTAATTTACGAAGGGATGTGATAATTATATAACATTTCTCTAAACGATTCGTTATAATGAAAAACTATTATTGTTCAGAGGAAAAAATTAAAGAAAATGAAAATAAAAAGTTAGTATATAATATTCGGCTCAAGCGACGGGTTCGGGTTCGGGTTCGGGTTCGGGTTCGAGTTCGAGTCGGGTTCGAGCCAAAAATTTACGAATTTTTCGGATTCGGGTCGAGTAAATCGTGTTCAGAACCCGAAACTTTCGGGCGGGTTCGGATCCGGTTAATTTTTGCCAGATATAATCACTATGTTTGCTTATCAAAAGTCACAAAACAGTACAAGTGTACAACCCTCACCAGGGCCCCAAAAAAAATAATAAAAAAGAAAATTATTTCAGGGGAAGATGAAAGCAGAAACTAGATTCATTTTTATGAACCAATTCAATTCAAACCAGGAAAGTTATTCAGCGGAAAATTTTGCTAATTTGTTATAGTTCTCATTTGTTGATACCAGCGTAAAGGACCTGCTATGTTTAGTTCATTGGATTGTGATACAAGCAATTTAATGCACGATAACTTAAACAGGTTGCTTCTGGAAAAAATGTAGACTGTGGATGCGGGATCTCGACACTAAGAACACACCCGTCAGCAATTACGCAACAAATATAGTACTTACAACAGCAGAGCCCCTGGGTCCACGTTTATAGTATTGAGAATAGACATTTACGCAATGATTCTCTGTGTTTCAGTAGACTTTTTAGTTTTCATTTTGAATATTTTATATCAACGAGATTTAACGGAGTCTGACTAAATTTTAAGGACAGATTGGATGGAATGACCTAGTGGAGATGCAAAATGACTAACAGCCAGCCCAAAAAATTATATAAAAAATAGTGGATATTGGCTTATTCAAATTCATGCCTGTGATTTTTTTAATTATTTTTGTGTTGGTAACTATGGTCAGGTTCCTGGGCCGTTACCTTGTGAACTTTGCCCACTTATTAAAATCATAAAGTAACATCTTCAAATTTATGTAACCAGAAGAAGAAAGATACCATTTTTCCAAACAGAGGACAGCTTTGGAATTGAAGAGAAAACATGTAGTATATAAATTAAAATAAAACTCAGTCAGGATTTACTAAAACATAAATACTTCAAAAAGACCCCTCTGAAAAACTGCTCCACCAGTTAGTTACACTGTTACTGTATTGGCAGTGCTATGCTATTGTATTGACTTCCATGGTCTAAATTTGGTTGTGAATACTAGGAAAAGGCCTTTTACTTCAAAACAGGAAAAAATTTGGCAACTCAGCCTGCAGGAGGCTAGCTTATCGGAATGAATTGCCAATTTTGAGCTGTGTCCTCAGTACCAATCTGAAAAACTAATGGCTAGATACATCTAATAGAGCTTAGGAGATAATGTCTCTTTCATCCCCAGCATGCTTAGATCCAAGATTAACATATGCTCTCGGTTTCATCCTCAGATGAACTTTGGTACTACACAAGATCCTACTTTCACATTATCACCACACAATGAACGTTGAAGTAAGAAGCATATGTGATCTTCAGTGCAACAAAACACCACAGGTCTACTCTCAGCAGAATAAATGCAGAACTCAGTTTTAAACATAAGAAAGACGTATTTTCAAGCAAGTTGAATTAATTGTTTTGTTTCTTGTCTTTCCATGAAAGTATGAGACATCTGGGTTTCCATGAACTATCATAAAACAATAACAGTGAAATCCGGGAAGAAAAAAGTAGGACAACTTACTGTTAACTGAGACTGTATTTGGTCTCTGAATCCCCGGTCTTCCATTTAACTTGTTTTGCATCCAGTTAAAGAACTGCAAAATTTGCAACCAAATATCTCTTGTTTAGCAAATAATTATGGTTACTTTCATCACAAAAGCAACAGCTACTAGAAAATGCCACTTGCCCGTCTCACCTTCATTTTCACACAGTATCTTTCTGTCAATTAGCCTCTTCCAAAACAAAGTGGGAGTGCTAATGCAGGGGGAGGGGGAGATGGCTTCACAAAGTGAAGTAGAAGCCAACAAGATTTAGGCTCTCAAAGAAACATGAGACGTCGAGCAATTGTATGGCCAACACTAGCTTAGGAGCTTTCTATTTGTTTAGGATGCCAACGATCTCTTTCTCTCTCTTTCTCTGGTTGATCTCAACCTTTTCGTCTGTGTTCTGTGAACCTTTTTTCCAGCTATTATACTCCCACACCTCTCTGACTACGAAGCTTTGCCAAGGAACATTTCCTTTTAATATTGTTTAATGGCAAAATGTGCATTTTTTAAATATTTCTGTGTGTGATTGTGAGGATCTGTCGCAAGTATGCTTCCCTAGCCAAACTTACCGAGGCTTCGTGTCATGACATGGGTCCGTAGATCACTATAATTTCCTATCCCAAAACAACTTTGCTTACAGCAAAAATTTTCAAATGCAACAACAGCTCCAATCTAATATAAATCGCGTTAACAAAAAGGGGTCTAAGTCAAATATCTACAAACTTGTCCTCAACAAATAGAGAGGTAATTTATAGATTGAACGCATTCAAATTGAGATCTCACATAATGCCATTTAAAGAGACAAGTAGTGTGCAGCATCAACCACAAGCTTTCGAAGAAATGTTGAGATACTTTTCATTTGAACCTTTAATATTGATCATCTACAATATTAAATGAAGAGGTATCCAGTTACAGCTGCTAAACATGAAAGAAGAACCAAAATGGTAGCTAGATTATAAATATTTTCGTTTGCACAGTTCTAACAGATACATGAGCAACAGAAGACTTTGATGGCAATTGCGTGCAGCACTAATTTAAACAATGGTCTTGTGATCTCTCAAACAATTCAGAATATAAGAAAATTGCACCTATTGCAACTATAATTTTGTCAGAGACAGTGGCCAGAGGTATATGTGGGGGAAAACTTAATAATTTTAAATGAAATGCACAATAAAGAGCCTCAGACAGAGGTCGGATAACTAAGAACTAGCCCCCTCATGCCTTACAATCAAGTTATTCAGACAATTTCTGAAAGCACTTCGTAAGCATGGATTATTTGCGTGAAATTTCAACAAAAATTACATTTTCCTAACAAACTGTGTATAAGCTTCAAGTTTTGATCTCTTCTACTCAAGTATTTCCCGAGTGAATGAGGACTGTTTGAAGTGCTCCTTTAGGACAGGTATTGAACTTTGAGAGGCCCTCTATAATGAAACAGGAGCTATTTATCAAAGAGGACTCACAACTCCATGGCTGATCTTCAATTGGGAAAAGCTTCATTTCAAGACTCCTAACTACGCATAAGGAAAATATGAGGCAGCTGAAAACACTACTTTTAAGCCTAAGCTATATTGCATCCTGTAGTGGAGAAAATTTGATCAAAACTTCCAACGTCCAAAGAGAATGCAAATGCGAAAATCAATCCTGTCCAATAGAAACCTTTTACAAGTGATAATTGTTATTCCCATTTTTCAACATAAATGTCTCTCTTCCTAGTACACTGTATGATGAAGGCTTACTAAAGCAAATTGCACTTTTTTATTCAAGAATTGGCTAGGGCCACTTGCTATTTCAAAACTCTTTCCAGTAATTTATTATTTTTATTCACTTTTTCTACTTCGATATAAAAAGGAATACCACTAAACTTTGAGGGACACAGTTTTGATAGGATACGATCAAAAACATCTGCACAAGTTCCACATGCTGCTTGCACAAATTGGCAGTGCCTAGGAATGAAGAAAGAGACGGGTAGACTCATTCTATTCATATATCATAAAAAGGATATAACTTAGGGTGAAATCAAGGACACAAACAAGAAATCAAAGATATTCTTGGTTTATTATCAACTAGGCAAGAGTAGGGATACAGAGGATAATTGGTTAAGCGGGAATGGTACAGCCAACAGATAGATGTAAGGAAAATGTACTAAACAGATGACCTTATATGAACAATAGTGGAGACACACAACTGAGTAACATGGATTGATTGCTCATTACCTTCTCCAATCCTTGTTCTACAACCATGCGGTCCGAAGCCGAAGTTACGCTAAATTTGAGTGTTAGATAACAATCTCCTTTCCTGCTTGAGTAGTCCGCAAGATATTAGAATCTTTAAGTTTTTGTATCAGCCACTAGTTGAGATAGAAGGCATTCTAACAGTTTGGATTTACAAGTCAGATCCACTTTGTCTTTTCACACATTCAATTTAAAATGATCCATTATGACAACATGCATGTAGGCTTGAAATAATATCTCTGGTAAATGCTCTGATCAATCACGTTTTACATTCTTACAATTGAGAGACTTGCTACTCTTAACAGTAATTTGACTAAATCTAATTGCAGATTCAATTTGCTGATTTAGCAGTCGATTGTACATTTGTACCATTTTTGGACCAGCAAAATTGCATAAAATTTCTTAGTTTCCACAAAGACGAATAAACAAAACACAACACTTCACTTTAAGGAGGGTAGCATAGCATGTGATACTCTTATAACTCATACCTATTGTCCTATTTATAATTTATTATATGAAAAAGGAGCACAATTTCCCTAGAGTGCACTGCTGCACCCACGTATTATTTTATTAGTTATTTCTCAATTAATAAAACAGTTTATGGACGTTAGGATTTCAAGTTTTCAACCAGTGGCCTCCTATTTTATTATACTTCTCTCACACCACTATGTCATTACTTCCCATGCTAACCATCGTAAAATTTCTCAAGTCCTTTTTTGTTTTTTTAAAAAAAAACAAAGCATCATATAAAACACTAATATTTCCATTGTATGTATTTTTTGGTCCTTTCTATTTTTATTTAGTACTTTTGTGCATTGTAGAGGACAAAGATAAGTTTCTCATAATTTCTTACACTTAGTTCTAACCTACCTGGAAGATTTAAATGAAATAGCACATTTTACGGGCGGAATTTTCTTTCTTTTCTTCTTTATTTAGTTTGGAGGGGGTTCAACAAAACTTGCTCTCCACTAGTGGAAGCCAATCAAAAGTGGGATAGATAAGCACAAGCTGCTTGGCAGTATCTGTGTGCTCAGTGTCATAACACTATAAGTTCTACATTTCTACTATCATGTCGGACTAACTAGCACGTTTCTGATGCTGGTCAGGTTGACTCCGTCTCACTCATTTCCCGCTATGGCTTTTAGAAAACCTGCTGCAATAGAAAAAAGGGGTTCTAGTTAAGTGGCTCACCTGCACTTCCTACAATCAAGCATTCAAGGTTTTAGCAACCCAAACTTAGAAAAAAAGGGGCTCTAGTTAATTGCAATACTAATACTTTTGTACTAGTATAGGCTCTCCTCCACTTAGATTTTGTAATCAGGCAAGCTTAGGGAGCTATAACAAGCAGGTCTAAACTTTTACACAAATCACCTGATATTTTGACTCAATGTCCATGAAATATACTACTATTTCAACAAATGAAACAGAATCTGTAATGGGTGCAAGATGTTTGGGCCTTTGCATGACTTGCCAAAAGGGAAAGAAACAATTCGATATTCTGTAATCATTTATTAATGTCTTTTTTGATATATCAATGTAAATTTTTTGGTAAAATTCAATAAAATTGAAACGATACACAAATATAAATTACAATTTCTATCTCATCCATTTAAATTGATTGAAATTGCAGTTTCTATAATTCCCTAAAAATATTATCTGATGCAAAAGTCATACATCCTTCAACAAGTTTGAAATCTTAGTTCTCACCAATATTTCTACTCCCTCTTATCTTCAATTAACAGTCATGGAATGAGGACTCACCAGTCATAACCACCACAAAGCTTCACTCTTTTAATATATCAATGAACCCCGGTCATTTTAATTGTCATCAAAAATACTATCGCGATCAAATCAAAAGCAAGTATGACCACCACAAAGTTAGAGCCCCTCATCTAGGGTTGTCTCAATACCATCCCCGCCAATAGTCATATTTAACCAATAAGAAGTATTGAAACAGACACATTGAAAGCAAAGCCATCGATCTCCATGGACCACCCCGCAATCAGTTCTCACAAGTTATGACTCATGAAAATGGTCAACTTTTAAAAAATAATATAACCGTTGCTTCTTTGATTGACACGTACATAACTCCACATTAACAACGTTAAACCCTCCATGCGACAACGTGTCAGACATTCTCTGGTTAACAGAAAGCATTAAAGAAACAGAGCATAATTACAGATATTAGCTGGTAACCAATCAAGGTGAGCATAGAGGGACCCAAATGACTCATATATAATTAATTTAGACCACAGTTCTGATCTCGCCCCATTTTCCCGGTTCTTGACTTCCTTCAAAATCCCGATAAATCGACCTCGAGATGCAAGAGATGGAAACTGTGAGAAGAAGGGAAAATTTTTCTGCGCAGCCATCAAGAAATGTGTATTCGACTTGAAAATGGTCCTTTAATGCAAGTGGGGAGCTTTGATTTATGCACAGAACATTGAGAATCCCACCCTTATAACTAAATGAGGTAAAGATGAAGCTGGACTTACCGGAAAGGGAAAACCACTTCGCAAATAGGGAAGCCATGATGTGGAACTCTATCCTCCACGGAAGTGGCTGTAATTATAGGCCTACACATTCACTAGCTTCCTGTTAGTTCCATTGGATCTTTCACAATTTTAAAAAACAAATACTCCTGAAAAGTAGTAAAATGAAGACTGTGCAAGATCATCTTGTGGGGGCGTTGGACTATCATAGACCGAATTTGATGGGCAGCTGCAGTTCCTTATTTAGTAGTAAGAAGAGCAGCTGTATATTTAGATAAACGCAACATGATACATGTCTGACCAGAGAATATGGCCTCTACTTGCTGAAGCCTTCGATCCTATCCTAATAAGACTATAAACAAAGTTAATATAAAATGGTGGATCATATGAGTGGGGCAACCACAAGCCTCCACAAGCAAAATTTTATCAAGCTAGTCCCACAGAAAATCAAGAATGAAAGTCTTAGGCCTCTTGGCTTGATTGTAGAGGGCTTAAACTCAAAGGACAAATCTTTTCCCATACTTGTCTAACCTATACTAGTAGAGCTACACTCGATCGCTATGGGCTATGGCCCAGGTTTATATGCCTACAATGGTAGCTTATCCATATATATTTCCATGCAAGTGTTGGAAGAACTGAGGAGCAATACAGCAATGCGAGGAGGACCTACAAATATATTCCATCCTCTGTTGAGCATCACAGACCTCGTGCACATTATCTTTACTCTTTAGAGTTAAACACAGGACATAAATACTTGCACAGACTGTTCATATAGTGAATCGGCAAAAATGTAAAACTAAAAAAGATGAAGCAAGGAAATGTTTTCGCATGTTTTCCCTGTGGAATTGTCCAAATTTTTATTCTGCGTCAAAGACTTGTGATGAAGCATTCTGAGTTCTTCCACATTTATACTAAATTTGAAAAAATAACTGAACACATGATTTAAAAAAACATAGTAAGGAGGGCTTCCAAATTCAAAAAGTTAAAACTAAACACATGATAATAACACAGTAAGGAGAGCTTCGAGCAGGAAATATAGGAGACAATAGACATTGACGAGTGATCCTAAAATTGCCTTGACAGAGAAAGCATTGCATACAATTTCTATAAATTTACTTGCAGATTTCTCCTTTTTTTTCGCTTTCTTCCTTTTTGGAATGAACAACAATGGAGAGAATGTAATTAGGTTCTCGTTGTGTACCTTTCAGGTCATCACGACTTATCCTACTGACACCTTTACTGCTCATCACACCTTGTTCCCTTCACATCTAAACTTCAGAAGAACCAAGGAAAATGCAAAAAAGTTGGTACAAGCTTCACATCAACAAAAGTTCTGCATAAACTTCATAGGAAATGAAAAGGTCCAATATGACTCCGCAGGACAAAAGATTCTTGTCTGTTCCCTATCCACAAGACCAAAAAAATATGACCAAATACTGAGCAGTAATTAATTGCAATTAACCTTTCTGACAAATAAAACATGTCACAGGAAAGAATTCACAATCAACCCACGTCGTTCATCTTGATTATGTAAGTCGTCAATTTCAATTTTCAAGCTAAGATGCCATACCATTACCAGAATACACCAACCAAAGAAGGCAATATGTCAAGTACAAGGAAGGGAAACAGTACATTGAAACAATCCAGGCAGGGAACTATATAAACTGTCGAACTCAATATGGATGGTAATAAGGCAGCACCACAAACAACACATCTTTTAGAATCTTCTGACAGGAATACTCGACTACTGACAGTAATAAGGCAGCAGTCAGTAAGAGCATATCTAAAGAAATAATCCAGCAGTAACAGGACAACTTCAAATCCATATTTCTTGCAAAATCAAAAGCTTAGATGGTTCTAAGACAATCTTTGGTGATCTTCAGGTCTTCTTTTGATACATCCCCTGCCCTATGGTTTATTCTTTTTCAATCTTTTTGGAAGTCCCACATTTGGTTTATTCTTTCCAGTTAGCCTGCGAACCTGATGGTTACCAGTTCTAGCTCACTACAATATCACGAATTAAATGAACAACAAAATCTTGAATCAGCAATCATTTACTTTATACATTTTTGCCTTGCTGACAGTGGACTAGAGGTCCGTGTGCACTTCAATGTGAGCTGGACTATTTGATTACTGATTCTAGCAAACTGCATACTGATATGCATAACTACTATACTAATAACTAGTAGTATCAGTATTTCTTTGCTGTTCAGGCAAACATACCAATTACTTTCAAATTGGAGGACTATCTTACAGGCGCAAAGCTAGTTCATATGTTGTTAAGCAGCTCAAGCTAACATGACACTGAATCACTAAGCAGGTCCGGTATCAGATCCTCACACACAGCCAGGGTGGGAGGGGTCAAACGTAGTAGCCTTCCGCTTAAATTGTACAGTGGTTGTTTACATCGGATCCTAGATTTTCCTTCTGAAAAAATGTATTTCTACTGCACAAACACAAGTTGATAGCTTCATGAGAATTTAACTTCAATCCACCACAATCCAAGCCCAAAAAATAGTTCATAGAAAATTTTCGGCTTATCCCCAAAGAATTCCCTACAACGAATTTTTAGATATCCAGAAAATGGATCACTATACAACAGGTCCCAAACAAGTAAATTCACAATCATTACATTTTAATATAACACTAAAGCAAGTATTATTATAGCGAGACATGGATATACATTGTCAAAAAACAAATGCCAAATAGTGAAAAATGCTAACACAATCATTCAAATAGCAAAACTACAGTGCCAACTCTCTAATACAACAACCCCTCCCGGCCCGCAACACCCCCTCAAAAAAAAAGGAAAAGAAAGTTCCACTAAGATAAAAGGGAAAATGTTAAAATAATTTAAAAGGATTGTCTGAATTTCATGGCAAAATATTTCAGGTAAACAATCCACTCATGATTCAAGTTTCAGTGAGATATTCACTAAATTGACATTCAATTAAATGGAAGAAAAGGATCGCCAGAAAAAAACATCAAAGTTAGAGAGTTACACAATGGTATGAAGAATAAATATGATGATGGAACACAGCAATTGACAAACATCTAAGTATGTCGATCATGATTTAAACATATAAGCATATAGAGCATGCAATATTTGAAGACTCTCATGAATAACTACATTGCAGCGTTAAGACTCCTCTTGGGCCACGTCTATATTGTATATATGGAATATGTCAGAGAAAGGATCACATAAAAGACATCAGCCTTGACGATATTTTGCAAATGAAATGAACATTTGCTAAACCATGAGATATTTAGATTAATCAAAACTATTCAGATTCTTAAGAACATATAATAGCTAATATAGCAAGTAAGACATGATATCTAATATCTAGTTTCTACAAATTGCACATGGACTTGAGCAATTAAAATGGCACCCTTGGGGAATTTGATCTAGATAAAATGCTATTAATTCATGAATGAATGAAGCAGGACATCTTTATTGAAAATGAAAGAAAACATCGCTGAATTACTTTGATTCCCTTATAAAAATGAGGATAAAAATTTATCAAGTAAACAAAATCATCTACACATTTTATGCAGGTACATAAACTAGTGATGCGGTTGAATTGAAACACATAAGCAAATACCATGCAGGATAAAAAGCTCCTAAAAAGACGTTGGCCATCAAATCTTTTCGTATTATCCTCATGGATCTGAATCACCATCTTCATTATAATGCTGAAGCCAGAATCCAGAATTATCTTGCCTGTGTTCGGCAATAGAGGTTGAAGTAGAGGTTAATGATTTGTAATAATCAAAATATTGTAAACCATTACGTAATAGTGTTCGGTAAAATAGTGGATGAGGTAGTGGTTAAAGGTTTATGTAGTGTTTTTCAAAAGAGTAGCTTTTAAAAACCTCTACCTAGTGGTCGCATTGCAAATTATAAAATTCTTCTTTTTATTTACTAAAAACCTTTATTTATTGTGCCCATTTTAGTCATTTTACATAAATCTGCTACTTCAACTGCTACGAGAGTCCGGATCAGATACCAGTGGAAGTGTGGAAGTATTTGGGTAAAGAAGGATTATAGTGGCTAACGAAACTTTTCAATGTTATTTTCAGGACCGCTAAAATGCCCAAGAAATGGAGGTCTAGTACAGTCATCTCTTTGTACAAGAATAAAGGTGATATTCAAGATTGTAATAATTTTAGGGGTATAAAGTTGCTCAATCACACTATGAAGTTATGGGAGAGGGTGCTTGAGAAAAGATTGCGGAAGGATGTTTCAATTGCAGAGAACCAATTTGGCTTTATGCCAGGCAAATCAACCATAGAGGCAATTTACCTCCTTAGAATGCTCATGGGTTTGTACAGAGATAGAAAGGTAGATGTTCATATGGTGTTCATTGACCTGAAAAAAGCATATGATAGAGTTCCGCGTGAAGTGTTATGGAGATGCTTCGAAAAGAAAGGAGTATCACCCTCGTATATTCGAGTTATTAAGGATATGTACGAGGGGGGGAGGACGACTGTTAGGACACCAGGAGGGATCACCAATGACTTCTTCTTTAGTATGGGCCTGCATCAGGGCTCCGCCCTAAGCCCTTTTCTTTTCACCCTACTTATGGATGAACTTACAAGAGGGATTTAAGATGAGTTACCTTAGTGTATGCTTTTTGCAGATGACATTATTCTTATTGATGAGACCAGACAGAGAGTTAATGTCAAGTTGCAGCGATGGAGGCATACACTGAAATCTAGTGGTTTCAGAGTGAGTAGATCGAAAACGGAATACCTATTTCAGTGGAAGAGAGGATGCGGGGGGAGAAGTCACCCTAGATGGGAGGTCGATACCTAAGGCCGATAAGTTTAAGTATCTAAGCTCGATCATTCAGCAGAATGGGGATATTGATGAAGATATTAACCAGCGAATAAAGGTGGGCTGGCAAAAATGGAAGTACTCCTCAGGTGTGTTGTGCGACAAGAGGGTGCCCCTTGGATTGAAAGGCAAAGTCTATCGTATGATAGTTAGATTGGCTGTTCTTTATGGATCGGAGGGGTGGCCTCTAAAAAAGACGCAGGTTCAAAGGTTGATGGTGGTAGAGATGAGGATGATTAGGTGGATGTGTGGTTATACGAGATTAGATAGAATTAGAAATGGTGTTATCAGGGACTTAGTTAAAGTAGCTCCCATTGAAGATAGGATGAGAGAAACAAGACTCCGATAGTTTGGCCATGTGAAAATGAGGAGTGTGGACGCTCCAATGAGGAGATATGAGAGGATCGACATCCCCAGGGGCAAAAGAAGGAGGGGCCGATCAAAGAAGAGTTTGGATGAGATGATTAAAGAGGACTTGAGAGTTGTCGGTTTGACGGAGGACTTGGCGCAGGATAAGAAGTTGTGGCGAGATAGGATTAAGGTCGTAGATTAAGTTCTTAGATCGTAAAGAGTCGTCCCCGTGGTGGGCTGTTGGTTGTCGTGGCAGCGTGCAGGTAGTGGTGTTTTTTCGTTTATCGCGTTTGTTTGCAAGTGGTACTATCTATCGGGAAGAGGCACCGTTTGCTCACATCTGGTTGTTAAGGTATGTTTCCTTCCTCTGACTTACTGTTCTTTTGTTACATAGCTCCACCAACTTGTCTTTTTAATATTCTCATTAAGTGTTTTTATAAAATGTCTTTTCTTTAAATTATTTTCACAAATTCCTTTTATGTGGGTCTCTTGGAAACAGCCTCCTTATGGGCAGGAATGCTGGTAGGGGTAAGGTTACCTACAGCTGGATCTCCCCAAACCCCGCGAAAGCGGGACCCACACTGGGAGGTGGTGTTGTTGTTATTGTTGTTGCTACTTCAACTGCTACATTCACCAAACGCATTTATTTTAAATTGCTAATTGAACAGCTAACCACTAACCACTAGTGGGTCACAACTAATCACTAATAAAACCGCTAACAGCTCATAAAATAGCTAACCATTACTATAACAACTACTTTTACCAAACACACCCCTTGTTGATTCTGTTACTGCATTTGCCATGCTAAACATCAGAATAATGGGACTGCAACATGTCTCGGATGGTACAAGCGTTAGAAAATAAACAATCATAGAGGTATCAACTTTACATGTTAGAAAAGCTCATCAGAATGACGCTTCTGCTGAAAAAGTCAAGATGGACGATTTTGACTCAACATGATTAACAGCTCACATAAACCAAACATTATTGAATACTAAGCCTTGTGCTTAATATCCTCACAGGCCCACAAGTGACAATGATTTAGCAAAAAACCCAGGCATTGTCCTTGATTGACAGTGGTATAGTTGCAGAACAAATCATGTAGAATCTAAATTCAATGCTATGCCCCCCCCCCCCCAAAAAAAAAACCACCCAATATCGTTATAGTGCAGGTGGACTTGGCCTCCTATAACAGCATACCTCAATGCCTCAAATAATAATAAAATTCAATAATGAACATATGTTATAAAGAGGCGAAGACTTGATCAATTAGCCTCATTGCATATTAGGTATGTAATCCGTGTAAGGCTATAAACAAATCAGGAAATGCTTCCATTTTTAGAGCTCCAACTCACTTAATCTCCTTCTCACGAAGCAAATGTCAACTTGATAGTTTAGACAATTTTAAAAATAAATTTCGCTTGACAAATTGGCCATCAAAGAAGCAACGCATGATAAAATAAAGACTTTACTATTTAAAAAAGGGCAATTTCGGGATAGGAAGGAAGATTAAGATTTTTATTAAACTTTCTTAATGCAGAAATTGATTGGTCACTAATTCTTCCAATAAAATGCACTTTTTGCCCTAAAATTTGCTACCAATTATGATATACTTCTTGCTTAATTCCATTTAATTGCCAAGAAATTTATTTTTTGCCTACTGGACTGTCGCTTTTAATCTCAATCAAATTTTTGCAGGCATCAGGAACCAAGCAACATCTCTGGAATGCAAGCCTAGATTTTGAATCCTCAACTAGCAACGAATTTGAAGATCGATTGTATCATTAAAGATGCTCATACAAATCAAACTTTGTCATACATTAAACGTTTGGATAACAGACAATAGATAACTAATTTCAGGCAGGGAAAGGAACTAATATAAACACTGATAATTATCTTATTTCGGCCTAAAACAAATTCTTCAGAAGGTAACAAAGATAATCGCATAAAACAAATTGAAGAACTGAAGTAGTCTGGGATGAATTCAAGGGCACCGAAAACATATACATCTAAAAACAAAAAATAAGGACAAGCGTAGTTTACCTAACCGACATGAAATGAAATCCAGCCAAAAAGATGAGGACGACGAGATATTCAAAGAAATAAGCAGCCATTGATGAAGCGTTTGAAGCACCAGGGAGAATTTTGGCTGGAAACTGTAAGAAATTTGGAGGATCGAGGGTTTTAGAATCGTAGGCACTGATTGGGCGGAGAGGCGGGAAAATGAGGATAGCTGGAAAATAGAGCCTGACAGCCGGTCTTAATTATCCAATCGTATGATTGGGAAATTACTGAAACTGGAGGAAGTTTAACATGGGCCAAGAGATATGTGGGCTGCATATTATTGCCCGAATAATTAAATCATGTAGCATTTACATGTTGCAAGTTTAGTAGAGACTCAATTCAATCCCGCCTATATTATTAGTGCATCTCTTTTGTGCCCAATTTTTTTTTTTTTAAATCAAAGATTTCAAATAGTTTGGATCAAATAATAAAATAAGATTTTATTTTTAAGCCATTTTTTTTTTCAATGTATTTTTTTGAACTAATTTAACCTGAACTTATCAGAACTTATATTGAATTAAGTTAATTTGTGCAGCCTAAATGCATATTTGTCAAATTAACTTATTTGGGATTATTTGAGCTCATATAAAATTATGTTGTTGGACGAAACTTCAATTTTTTGAAACGAACTTGTTTCTATTAATTTACCTAAACTTAACCTTTAAAAATAAGTTGACAACCCCCAAAAATATAAAAGCAGTGTCTTATTGTAATCTATTTACAGCTACCACCACCGACCTTGGCACCTGGCCTACATCAACACCATAGACCAACATTTTTCACCCAAAAAGGAAAAAGTTCCATTAATTACAAACGATTTGGCCATTGACGTTTATCTAAATTTGTCGACCTATGTTGTGCTCTATTTTTAAATTTTAAAAAAAAGGAAAGAAATAGGGTCTATCGACTTTAGTAGTTAAGCTGTAGCCAGTAGATTAGGCGTTTAATCAAGCATTCACCAGAATGACCACTCAAAACAAAAAACCGAATATTAATTAATTAAAAAGAGAGAGAGAGCGAAGCATGGGTTGAACAGGAAATTACTTTGCCACATCATTCACACAAAAATTGCAAATTATCAACGATATGTGTAACTGTCACATCAGTCCATTTTAAAAAATATATGTATATTTCATACTCAATAATTAAAAAAATTCAGATGGGTGGCTATTCCTACAGTTTCATCCATTCTTCATGTTAGCAATATCTAATTTTTGGGTTGATGCAAGTGGATTTTGTGATTAATTATGTAAAAAAATTCCATTGTTTACTAGACGTTAACAATGATTGCTGCCATTCCCAGAATTCGGTTGGGTTGATGCTTTCAGAGGAGATTGTAATTCGGATGGGTTGATGCTTATAGAGGAGATTGCCATACCTAGAAACAAGAAACTAAATTATGCAAATAAATTTCATTGCTCACTAGACATTAACAATGATTGCTGCAATTTTCAGAATTCGGTTGTGTTGATGCTTTCAAAGGAGATTGCAATTCGGATGGGTTGATGCTTACAGAGAAGATTGCCAGACCTAGAAACAAGAAACATTGTCTTGGAGTCGCAATAGTCCTTTCGTGAAGCTGGTTGGATTTTGCAAACCTGGTTTTGACCTCAGGTTCCTGTTTATTGGATGAGCATTTTAATGGAGGTTCTTGTATTTGAAACATATTCATGAGTGTCTTTTCCAGGCTATATGTGTAGCACCCTCCAGAAAACAGCAAGCACTGACTTCCACTTTCACGCAATTGCGTAATTGGGTTGTTGCATCAGATTTTTCCTTTGGTTGCTGTACTTTAACAAGCAATGTGTGAAATCTAAATTTTAAAATGTACTCAAGCATTGTGGAAGGTAGAGAATATGAAATTGAAGAACATATAGTTGCCAAAAGTTTGATTCGTATGTATATTAATGGCTTAATTTTGTCATATAGTTGAATATGTCGTTAAGATATATTATTGATGAGCTTTCTCCCCCTTTTTCCATAGCTTTGTTTAATGCAGAACCTTTGGACATTGAGGCTATTGAGAGTGATGAAGACATGTACTTTGAGTGTAATATGTTTCAAAGGTGTTATTGTTTATTAGTATAGTTGTGATGTTCACATTTTTTGCTTGTGTGATATTGTTTATTATCGAGTTTCCATTTATTCATTACCGTTTCTTCATTATTCTAATTATAATGAAATAAATTAAAAAAGTGTCCTAGTGTTTGTGGTGTATGTGTAGTTATTATGATATGAGCTAGTTTTATTTTTTTTTTTCCCTTTTTTGATTGTTGAATTGAGGTTGTAGTAGTTCTATTATTGACATGTTCGCTTATTATGAGATGGTCATTTCTCACAGGAGTTGGGTTTCATAATTAGGAAATTATTGAGTTTCAACCTCTGTGAAAAGTATTCTTTGTGCCCACCAGCAGTTCTTTTAATGGTGATTGTTATTGTGGATAGATTATTTGGATGTTTCTTATGATTTCTCGCTCTTGTATTATGATAATGCATATTTGTCTACTTATTTGGACTTTTGTGCTTGAGTACTCAATTTTTAGTTTTGGATGTTCTCTTAGAAGAGTAGTCAACATTTCTTTATTTGTCTATTAATATTTTTCTGCTTATTTACAACTTAATTTTATAGGCATATGTCATTCGTTTGTTTGTATAGTAACCCAGTATTTGAATCAAGAGTGTGCTCGGAATGCACTGGATAAAGGGAAAACAATGGTGTTAGGTGGGCATGAAATTTTAGTTTCATTGGAAGTGTAGTTTTTTTCATAGATTGGTTCGTTTTTCATCAGCTGGTGTCAATAATTGAAAGGGACTTTTAGTGGTGAAACTTTTTGTAGTTTGTGATTTTGGTGGCGTTCACTATTATATACATCATAGTTCATTATTAACTGTTGTGTTGTTTATTTTTTTTCCCTGTATATTATACCATTATTACTGGTTGAATCTTTTGTGTAGTGTTATTGCTTAATTGTGTGGGCTATTATTCATACTTCTTGCGTTTTATCAAATAGGTTGTGTGGTTATAGTTGGTCAATAATTTAAAGGGACTTTTAGTGGTGAAACTTTTTATAGTTTGTGGTTTTGGTGTTGTTCACTATTGCACACATCATAGTTCATTACTAATTGTTGTGTTGTTCATTTTTTCCCCTTATATATTATACCATTATTACTGGTTGAATTTTTTGAGTACTGTTATTGCTTAATAATATGGGTTATTATTCATACTTCTTAAGTTTTATCAAATGGGTTGTGTTGTTGTAGTTGGTTAATAATTTAAGGGGACTTTTAATGGTGAAAACTTTTGTAGATTGTGGTCTTGGTGTTGTTCACTATTATATACATCATAGTTCATTACTGATTGCTGTATTGTTCACTTTGTTTTTCAGTATATTATAGGCATTGGTATCCAAAATCAGGACATTACTGAGGTTCAACCTTTGCAAGAAGTCTTTGTTGGTGCTACCGGTAGCTCAGAACGTGAAGCATTTCATACCTACAATGACTATGCATATAAGGTTTGATTTAGTGTTTGGTATTCAAAGATACGTCATAGATGTAAATCCAAAAGAGAAGGGTTATGCATGCGCCAGTTTTGTGGTTGGGAAGCTGGATTCAAGCAAGATAAAGGTCAATATCACATGGAACATACGAATGTAGATGTGAGGACATGTTGCAAGGCGTTTCTTCAGTTTTATGTATATGAGAATGATAAGTGGATTGTTACTCGTTATGACACTGAACACAATCATGCTTTGTGTAGTCCAAGTAAGCAACATTTGTTGTATTCACATCGAAAAGTATCCGAGAATGATATTTCATTTGTTAAACAGTTTAGGGAGTCGGGAATAGGAGTTGCTGATGCACATCGCGTGCTTAAGAAACAAGCTAAGGTTCTCCTTCTTTGGGATATGGTTTGAAAGACGTATACGTCAAGTTGTCGCAATTGAAAGACAGAGCATTTGATGGTGGAGATGCGCACTCACTAATTGAAATATTTAATAGGCATCTCAAGTAAGAAGATGAATATTTAATAGGCATCTTAAGTACGAAGATGATTTCTTTTTTGCATTTGAGCTTGATGCAAGTAACTATTTAGTAAGTTTTTTTTGGCGTGACAAGCAAATGTTGGATGATTATGTATTGTTTGAAGATTTGGTTGTGTTGGCACAACACATCAGACTATCAAGTATGACATGATTTGTGCGTTGTTTGTTGAGATGAATAAATTATTATAATGGAATTTTGCTTATAATCAGTAATAGAGTTTTCCAATCAGTAACAGAGTTTTCGGTTTTATAATTAGGTTCGTTTATTGATAAAAGTTATCTTTGTTTTATTTTGTTTATTTAAATTGCTCACCAAACCTCTTCAACTTGTTCAATGAATATCTCGATAATGTTCACAAAGAGTGAAATCTTTCTGAATTATCTATCATAAGGTTGTTCATACAAGGTGGCAATTTTTTTATGGTTCAATATCTTATATGGCGAGCAAATTAGAATGTACAAAGCTCCAAGTTAATAAAATGAGCATTTTTTACATTGAACAAAGTGGGTGAATGAAGTTTGCATATAGAGTGAATTGAAAAAAAAAAGCTGTTATTACTCTGATCCCTCAAGGTTCTTTCTTTTTTTTGGGTATTTAGCTTTTCTCTTAATCATATTTTTTCAAGGAAAAAAAAATTAATTATTATTACTCAAGTCCTCAAGCTTGTTCACTAATAATAACCAATGTGTTCATTAATTCACTCAAGGTTATTCACTCTAAACTCTTCAGTTTAGGGGCAAAAAAATAATTATTATTCAAGTCACTTAAGGTTGCTACTCCTCCCCCCAAAAAAAAAAAAAAAAAACTCAAGATTGTTCACTAACAAAAGTTGATTTGTTCATAAACTAACTAGAGGTTGTTCAATGCAAAATAATTAGTTCATAAGAAAAAAAAAAATTGTTGTCACTTAAGTCACTCAAGATTGTCCACTAACAAAACTTGGTGTGTTCATTAACTCGTGGTTGCTCACTGCAAAATATTTGGTTTATTTATTGGATTATTGAAGGTTGTTCATTATGAGAATTTAATTTGTTCATTATGTTAATCACATTCATTCTTTGTAAAATATGACTTGGTAGTTAATACATGCCACTTATGTATGCATGTCCAATATAAAAGCTGATAGATAAACAATATCTATTTGATAAATGAACGAGTTTCACAACTTCTATATTTTCATCAAGCAAATTCAAAAATATGTACATGATCGGCAAATACATGCTTCATATAGAGTCAACTAACACTTGACCCAAAAAATAGTAATCGTAAAATATTATCCTAAACTCAAATCTTCTCATATTATTTGATTGACCATTTACATGATAGAGCCAAAAAAAAAAAAAAAAATCAATCCAAATTGTCATAATCCTTCTGCTGTTGCTACTGTTTGGGAGGCATATGTCGGCTGCTATTTATTGTCTTTGGTGTTCTACTCCGCTGGAACATCGTTTGGTCTTCTGGAAAAGAGGAAGTTAAGGTTTAGTGAACAAGTTTAACATACATAATAAATAAATTACATAGTCTTGGTGAATAATCTTTGTCTTAACAAATTATTATGGAAAACAAACTAGCCATAGACAGTGAACAACCTCAGTATTATACAATGAATAATTTCTCTACGATTAATGAATAGCCTCTATATATCCCATAAATAAATTTCTTTTGCTCAATGAACAACTTCATAGACATTAATTCCAAATATGATGCATAATGTTAAATTCATAAATAAATTTACGATAATTGATTAGCAAACATGAGTGTACAATCTGAAACAGATCAGCTGAACACTATTAGTTGAATGAAAGTGGAACTATTATGTGCTTAAATATGATCTAAATGAAGTCTTGGAACAACCAAATTTGAGATACAAGGTGAACAGATAAAACACTGAATATGTTCATTATGTGCCTTCATGTTGTTCACTATATAACTTAAGTTTGTTCATAAACTGAATGTGAATTTTCACCATTAAGTGCAAGTTTGTTATAAGGTCAGGTCTTTACAGGTTAGGGGGCAACAATGATATTCTACCACCAGCAGAAATAATGAATTTAAAATAGATTGTCATTCACTATATACTTTGTTTTTGTTCACGGACTTAATGAATATTGTTCACTGTTTAATCTGCTGGGAATTGGAACTAAACTCAACATAAAACTGCATTCAAAATTAAATACAGGTTCACTAGTTTCTATGGATTTGTTCACTGAATTATTGAATATTGTTCACTTTAGTTTTGACTAACACATGTTAGCAGACACTACGAAGTCGAAATTTGGTAAATTTATAGCTAACGAGAAAAGCAATACAACAAAGAAGACCATATAATTCCAACCTACAACTGACAACAACCTCAATCCCTGCCAAGATCAAGCAACTGAACTTCCAAAGGTATCGCTAATTGCAAGATTGACAACAGAAATAACATCCCTAATTCATTCTCTCTTCCACAGCTAGTTCACTGATATATTGAGTAGGGTTCACTTCTTGCCTACAACATAGCCCTGGTTTTCTTGATTCAATGCATGACACAGTGCAGCCTTCAGACTCATTATTCCTTTAAACTTAGATGCGACGTACTTATTTTTCCATTTGCAATTTATTTTGCTAATGTTCTTCAAAATCGTTACATATTCTACGGAGTGTGGAATGTTCCGCTTATGCATAGCGGACTGTTAGGAATAAATGAAATAATAGGATGTGACAATGCAACAGAATTCAACCAAGAACACAACGCAACAATGAAAAACAAGAATAAAGGACACAGGGAAGTTTTTACGTGGAAACCCAATGTGGGAAAAAACCACGGACGGCGACAGCACACCGACGAATTTCACTATGAGTAGAGTAGTACACCACAATCACTTCAGTGATTAAGAGCAGAATTACAATACTCTCAATTGAATTCTCTCACAAATATCCTCACTCTCTCAATGTGTTTTCTATACTGGAGTGTTTTGAAACCTAGGCTTGACCCTCCTTTTATAGGGCCTGAAGAATAGGGTTTTTTCCCCTTCTTGGAAAAACCCTAGCCGCCGCAGAGGAGTCCTCCTTGAAGACAGAAACCCTAGCCGCATCCGAAAGAGGCGGCGAAAAGACACGTGGCACGACCGTGCCCCGTGGCACGGTCACCCGTGTCACATGGCACGGCCGTGCCATATGGCACGGCACCCCCGTGCCAATTTTCTGTCCCTCTCGTCTTCGGCTCTTCGTCTTGGCACGCCCGTGTCTGTGCAGCATGGGCTCCCCGTGCCGATACTCGAGATTTTGGGCCATAAAACCCAACAATCTCCACCTTGGACCAAAATCTCCAATCTTCAACTTTCCGTCGCCGTCGTCCACCCCTAAGGGTGTTGCCCCCCATGGGGCTATGCCCCGCAGGGCTTCTCAATGACTGTGAACTCCCACTAAGTCCAAGCAATGCTCGAACTTAGCTGTAGGTAGTGGCTTTGTAAGCATGTCAGCAGGATTCTCTGAGGTGTGAACTTTCTTCATCATTATTTCTCCTGCAGCAACTGTATCTCGTACATAATGATATTTGACGCTGATATGCTTGGTCTTCGAGTGGTAGGCATCATTCTTTGTCAGATGTATGGCACTCTGACTATCAGAATATACCACAGTAGCAGATTGTGGTATTCCAAGCTCCATTACCAGTCCCCTTAGCCAGGTAGCTTCCTTCACCCCTTCAGTGGCAGCAATATACTCAGCTTCTGTTGTGGACAGAGCTGCAATAGATTGTAAAGACGCTTTCCAAGAGATAGCGCCCCCACACATAGTAAAGATGTACCCAGATATGGACCTCCTCCTATCCAAATCACCAGCATAGTCAGAATCAACATACCCTACTACATCAGATGTAGCAACCTTGTTTCTATCAAATACCAGCCCTTTTCCCACAGTTCCCTTTACATACCGCAGGATCCATTTTACACCCTCCCAGTGATCCTTTCCAGGATTATGCATATATCTACTTACCACACTCACAGCATGTGATAAGTCTGGTCTGGTACAGACCATGGCATACATCAAACTCCCTACAGCACTGGAGTATGGTACATTGGACATTCTACCGATGTCCTCTTCTGTTTGCGGACAGCATTCCGCAGACAGTCTAAAATGTGCAGCAAGAGGGGTAGACACTGCCTTGCAGTCCCTCATATTGAACTTCCTTAATACCTTCTCAAGATATTTTTCTTGAGACAGGTATAATTTTCCCTCCTTTCGATCCCTGTGAATCTCCATGCCCAGTATCCTTTTAGCTGCACCTAATCTTTCATTTCGAATTCCTTACTGAGTTGAGATTTTAGCATGCTAATCAGGTTTTTATCTTTAGATGCAATTAGCATGTCATCAACATACAGTAGTAGATAGATAAAGGACCCATCACCATATTGTCTAAAGTATACACAATTATCATATCTACTACGTATGTAACCATTATCAATCATAAACGTGTCAAAACGTTTATACCACTGCCTAGGAGCCTGCTTGAGTCCATACAAGGACTTTTTCAACTTACATACCATGTGTTCCTGATCAGGAACAGCAAACCCTTCAGGTTGCTTCATATATATCTCCTCTTCCAGCTCACCATGCAGGAAGGCTGTTTTTACATCAAGCTGTTCCAACTCCAAGTTAAACAATATCACAATGGATAACAATAATCGAATAGAGGTGTGTCTGACTACAGGAGAGAAAACCTCATTGTAGTCTATACCTTCCCGTTGGTTGCAACCACGAACAACCAACCTTGCTTTCCACCTTGCATCCTCTACCCCAGGAATGCCCTCCTTCTTCTTGTATATCCATTTGGCAGTTAAGGCCCGTCGGCCTTTAGGCAGGTTACATAACTCCCAAGTCCCATTTTTCTACAGACTTTCCATTTCTTCTTGCATAGCCAGAACCCAATTGGGTGAACTTGGGCAGGTGATGGCTTCAGTATAATTTGAAGGCTCAGTTCCTTCAGACACTTCCTCTGCAACTGAAAGTGCAAATGCTATCAGCCCTTCATCATCGTTGTACCGGGCCGGTCTCCTGATCTCCCTGCGAGGACGATCACGTGCTATAGAGTGCTCAACCTCCTCCTGAGGTTGTTTAGTGCTGATAGCCCCAGGCTCAGTGACCTGGACTTCCCTCATAGTTTCTTCAACAGCTCCACCTTGAGCTGTAGCAGTCTCCAGCTCCACCTCCATGCTGGTGTCTTGCTGAGTACCTGCACCAGTAGAAGGAGCAGCAGCATTCTTTCCAGAAGATAATATATCAGACTCATTGAAAGTAACATCCCTACTTTGTATTACTTTCTTAGAATCAGGACACCACATACGATACCCCTTAGATTCACTAGCATACCCAAAAACATACATTTAACTGCTCTAGGTGCTAGTTTTCCCTCATTTACATGAGCATACACAGGACACCCAAATACCCTGAGATTAGAGTAGTCAACAGGATTACCTGACCATACTTCTTCTGGAATCTGAAACTCGATGGAGGAGTGTGGTGATCGATTCACCAGGTAGCAGGCCGTAGAAATGGCCTCAGCCCAAAACGCTTTGCGATCCCAAAGCCCAGCAGTTGAAAGCAAACACCTTGCTCTCTCTAACAATGTCCTGTTAATTCGTTCTGCGACCCCATTCTGTTGTGGTTTCCCGACCAAGGGTTTATGCCTGGCTATGCCGTTTGCGGTGCAGAACTCTTCAAACTCAGATTCAACAAACTCCAGGCCATTATCAGTCCTGAGTTTCTTGATCCTTTTGCCAGTCTGGTTCTCAACCAGAGCCTTGAATTTCTTGAACATTGAGAATGTCTCGTTTTTCTGTCTCAAGAAATACACCCAAATTTTTCGTGAGAAATCATCAACAAATGTTAACATGTAACGCTTACCTCCCATCGAAGGTACCTTAGAGGGACCCCACAAATCAGAATGGATGTAGTCCAGGACCCCCTGAGTACGGTGACTAGCCTTTGAGAAACTTACCCTTTTCTGTTTCCCAAATACACAGTGATCACAAAAATCCAACTTACCCGTACTTGCGTTACCAAGACAACCTTTCTTACCCAGAATGGTCATCCCTTTCTCACTCATATGGCCCAGCCTCATGTGCCATAACATTGTCTCATCTGCTGTACTTACCGCAGCTACTCCTGTAACTGTGGCTCCTTGTAGGATGTAGAGACTGCCCTGCCTCAGTCCCTTCATCATCACCATGGCTCCTTTAGCCACCTTTAGAGCTCCATTCTCCATGATGATTCTGCAACCATTAGACTCAAGAGTACCCAAAGAGATCAAGCAACGAGTCATATCAGGAATGTGACGCACTTTAGACAAGGTTCTAATAGTGCCATCATGGGTTTTAATCTGAACTGTACCTATCCCTGCAACCTTGCATTCAGCATCGTTGCCCATAAGTACAACCCCAGACTCCACAGGTTCATAAGTTATAAACCAGTCCCTACGAGGACACATGTGGAACGTGCAACCAGAATCTAAAACCCAATTATCATTCACTCCTCTCCCAGAGGTGGTAGCTAAAGAAGTAGCAAGCAGTACATCCCCATCTGACTCAGACTCTACCACACAGTCAGCAGTAGCAGTTTTACCCTTTTCTTCAGTCTTGTTCTTTAACTTCCAACAATTAGCCTTTATGTGACCCAATTTTTTGCAAAAGTGGCAGGTTTTATTAGCATGAGGATTTCTCGATTTAGAACGGCTCTTCCTATTACCGTTTCCCTTCTTCTCAGTTGTCCTACCCCTAACTGCCAACCCTTCACCCTGGTCAGTATGAATGTCATGGTCAAACTTTTCTTTTGAAAGAAGGTTAGCCTTGACATCCTCAAACGATATAGTATCTGTGTTACTATACAGCATGATTTCTTTAAAGTGTTTATATGAAGGGGGTAGTGAGACAACAAGCAAGATGGCTTTATCCTCATCATCAATTTTTACATCCAGACTTTCCAAATCAACTAGAATTGAATTGAAATCATTCAGATGTTTCTGGACAGGCGTACCTTCAGCCATACGACAGGTGTACAACCTTTCTTTTAGCTGATCTTATTGGCTAGACTCTTTGTCATATATAGTTCTTCTAGCCTAGCCCAAAGGTCAACAGCAGTTACCTTATCAAGAACCTCGCGGAGCACGTGAGGTGCCAGACATAGTTGTATGGCTGAAACTGCCTTCAGCTCCAGTTCCTCCCATTCCTCATTTGTCAACTTCCCACGCCTTTTCTGCTGATCCTCAGCCCACTTTTCATCCGTTGTGCCTGCGGGTTTAACGTGAGGCCCCTGCAGGACCTTCCACAGCCCGTGCTGGATGAGGACCGCCCTCATCTGCACCTTCCAGAGATTAAAGCTAATCTCCCCGTCGAATTTCTGTATGTCCACCTTCATAATTGAAGACATCCTATAACCTCGCTCTGATACCACTTGTTAGGAATAAATGAAATAATAGGATGTGACAATGCAACAGAATTCAACCAAGAACACAACGCAACAATGAAAAACAAGAATAAAGGACACAGAGAATTTTTACGTGGAAACCCAATGTGGGAAAAAACCACGGACGGCGACAGCACACCGACAAATTTCACTATGAGCAGAGTGGTACACCACAATCACTTCAGTGATTAAGAGCAGAATTACAATACTCTCAATTGAATTCTCTCACAAATAACCTCACTCTCTCAATGTGTTTTCTATACTGGAGTGTTTTGAAACCTAGGCTTGACCCTCCTTTTATAGGGCCTGAAGAATAGGGTTTTCCCCTTCTTGGAAAAAACCCTAGCCGCCGCAGAGGAGTCCTCCTTGAAGACAGAAACCCTAGCCGCATCCGAAAGAGGCGGCGAAAAGACACGTGGCACGACCGTGCCCCGTGGCACGGTCACCCCGTGTCACATGGCACATATGGCACGGCACCACCGTGCCAATTTTCTGTCCCTCTCGTCTTCGGCTCTTCGTCTTGGCACGCCCGTGTCTGTGCAGCATGGGCTCCCCGTGCCGATACTCGAGATTTTGGGTCATAAAACCCAACACGGACAGTGGGCATGACTGCAGGGAAAGCACTGAGCAATACAAATTCATTGAGCACTGCATAGCATCTGTGGATAGGCAAAAGCAACCCTGTCTAATCTTTGTAGCTCATCGTGTCCTCGGTAACTCTTCCGACTTTTACTATGGGCTGGAGTGCTTATTTGAAGAGCCAATGGGCAGAGAAAGCCATAGATAGATTAGATCAGCATTTCAGTTTCAATGAAACAGATACAACTAGGCTGAATTCTGCTGATTTTATGATATATATATATATATATATATATATATATATATATATATATATATGAAGGAGTAATTAAGGTAATTAAAATCAATGAATATCATGCACTTGTATAGTGAACAAACAAGCAAATTTCAAAGTATACACACTAGGGAGTTGCACCTTATCGAGGTTGAACAAACAAGCAAATTTAAGCCAGAAATTGACATAGCAGACAAACTTATCAAGGTTGCTAGGCTTTGAAGCAGTTGCACATTAGCCTGTTTTTGCATTTATTCGCCAATTACTCAAGCACAAAATAAGTGTGGCATAATTTCTGGGTGAATTGGTAATATTTCGCAAATTTTATTCTGAAAAGGGAATGCTTGCATGTACCCAGAAGTCTATTCTTACTTTTCAAGTGATTAATGGATGAACGTGGCCACAACCCAACTCCCAAAATATGCTTTTAGATCTCCCAGCTGAAAAGATGATTTAAGAGATGCATTCAGAGCCTAAATTATTCACCATTTTCACCAATTTCGACTGCAACTTCATTAGGAACTTTCAGCAATTTCAACAAAAATTTGGGAAACTGAATCGATCCCATGAAATCAAGCATTCAACCCTAAATTGCAATTCTGTTGAAGTATTATAGTAATTAAGAAATTTCTTACCTTCTTTTCCTCTTGTATGTGAATGTAAATCCCTCTTCGCTTCTGTATTCATTGCTCACTCTTCCTGGAGTTGCCTTATCATTCGCATGAACCATCTTTTTCATGGTTTCTATCATTAATGGTAGTTGCAAGGTGATGGTTCCTATCATTAATGGCAGTTGCAAGGTGAAGTGAACTGCACTGATTTCTTCTGTTGCTGTTGTTGTTGTTGATTTCTCAATCTTTTATATTGACACTTTGGATTTGAAGTGGAAGTGCACAATTTTGGGTGAAACACAACTTCACTGGCTTGGACGAGAAGAGTGTCATGAAGCCAGACGATTGTGATGGTTGTTACTGGGGATGTTGCGTGCTCAGAATTTTACGGGTAGTGGCGCGCTTTTTTTTCTTTCTTCTCTGTTTTTAATTTTCCTTCCTTTTTTGGTATTGCCAGCATGTCAAATTTGCCCGCGTGTACATGGGAGTATAAACTCCCATGTGTATAATATATATATTGCACGAAACTAGAACAAACAGAAAACTATTTTGCCCCGTAATGCGGCCGAATTGATGTTCTCCATCCCTTTTGCGATTGGGGACGGGGAGTGAGGAGTTCCTCAAACACAAGGATCGCAAAACTGAACTCAAAGTTTATACATAGGACGATCATCACTTGTATATCCACACATACATAAAAACTCATACACATACATTTTTGAGTAAGGACGAGAGCACAGCTTACAAACAATCTACGCAAAGATCATAGCAACAGTCGAGACATTCGCAACAAGCAAGGGCGCCACATAGCTGAGACAGAGTAATTACGCACTGGTTGCTCATCTGGGAAAGCGCCTGTATGAAGCACATACAACACATACGTCCAACCACCTTACTGCAGCACCCGGTGGCTGTCTTAACTATCCACTCAGCTGCATCTGGTTCCTTTACTGTCACTCCTGGGGGCAAGTTTTCAGCCGTCTTTTTCAAATCCCCAAAGCCTGTGCCCAGACTGGGCAACTCAATTATCTTCCTGCCGCTGATCATCTTCCGAAGACTGGATATGTCGTACGTCTCCTTCTGCATGGGCCATGAATGTCACAAGTAAATAGGTGTTGGAAATCAAACGAGGAAACTAACAGTTATTTATCACCAAAGAAAGCATCGATTTAGATTAGAAGCCCTGGAGGCCAGCATTACGAATGTGTTTGTGCCATACAAGTGAAGACGATAAAGACATCAATGTTGTATGTCGCGTATTAGGTAACTATATCCAAAAGCATAAAAATCAAAGAAAGAAGTCCACAATTTTCTAGAATTCCATACCTCTTGCTTCATAACAGAATGCAGTCCTTGATCTGCAGACTCAGTCTGGACCAAGATCACGCGAGTATATTCCGATGGAAAACCTGTCTGCATGCTAATCTCTGCAACCTATCAGGAAAACTCAAAATAAACAAAAGATCAGCTAATAAACAACTGAATCATACCGGAGTAGACAAGAGCATTGTGTAAATCAAAAAACCTGCTTCTCAATTTCCTTGTTTCCGGTGAACCATGCATTTGCAGTGAGTATGTGAATCAATCTCCTTGCAAACACCTATTGTGAAATTAATCAGTTTAGAAGGACAAGCAGGAAAAGAAATGTTTAGGCCATCAACCCAATTGCACATGGTTGATACTGAAAGTGCAATTCAAAGGTAGCAGACATGTAGAATGCAAATGGATACCAACGTTTTGAGAGTAAGACAAGCCATAAATTGGACAAAAACCCATTGGACAAAAAATATATCGCAGCATAAAAAGAATTGGTATACACAACCTAGGATATCTTAGTCAGATAGGATTAAAGGTCTCAAGCAGAAATGAGGCATGAATGACAATAATATTGAGGTCTAGATCAAGGAAATCAACGTATGAAATCCACCAGATCTTTTATGCAGACCATTGAATGACCCACAAATCTTCAAGAACAACGAAGACGATCTATATGAAAGATCATTGACACAATGTATAACTTTCAAAAGCTGTCCTCCCCCAATGTTTTAATCTTTTTTTTTTTTTTAATTTGGTGACGGGGTGGGTTATCTTCAGTTCAGAGACATTACCTTGTCCAAAGGTACATCTTTTGCCTTCCGTATTTTCAATTCTGCGGTAAAATTACTCAGGTCTGCCAGAGTACCAGAAACTTTCAGAGACTCTGGCAAATTTCCTCTGCATCTTCCAGATATAATCATTGGATAGTCACAAGAAAGGTCTTGAATAGCAGATGGATACAACTGCGCTTATGAAGCGAAGAAAAGGTCAAGAATAAACAAGTCATTTGGCCACATAGACAAGAATCCCACATTTCTAATAGATATTCAAACTTCCTGTGAAACATGAAGAAAACATTTTTTAAAAAAACTCAAAAATTTGTGTAAAAATGAGGACCATAAACATGTATAAAGAACTCAAGATGGAAATGACCAAAGAATGACATCATGACGATAGAATAAGCCCCTTGCTCCAGGAACATTACGCTGACATTATGCTTTAAATCAGAAGAAGTATACACCGATGCCTTTTCTCTCGCTCAAACATTGTTGCTTACTACTTGTAAATTGGACTGCACAACATTAAGCAATTGCCATCACAGGCGCCATCTTAGTATTCCTTTAAAAGGCATTTGTCCAACCAACTAGACCCAAGAAAGTACAGATGAGACCAAAAAAGCTGACAACGGAAGCATACATAAAGAAGAGTGTAGAGTACAGCAGCCATACGATTTCTTTCAATAAAGATCAAGACAAATGGAAGCAATGATCATTCTATAACAAGAAGGTGCAAAATCACAATCTCCAAAGTTTTTTTTTTTTTTCCTGCTTTTTTTTTCTTTTTTTTTTTTTGAGGGGGAGGGGAGAGAGGGGAGAGGTTGGGTTGGACAGAAATTTATATACAAGAAGATACTTTTAAGGAGTTTTACCTCCAGTAGTTCAACAGAGTTCAACCAATCAACTTGAACATCTGAGAGAATGACCGATGATGACAATGTGAAGAGCCTCTGCAATCGAGTAGCAGCAGAATCTACCATGGCAACAGCAAGGTTTAATGATAGATATTGCCATGAACAAATGACATACAAGCATTAAATGATAAATCAACAAATGCTCCACTTCCAAACGACTACTCCTTAGACATGCACAATTTGATCACTAGTTGCTCATTTTTCATCTACACCACAAAACACCATCACCCTAGTGCCACTATGTACTTCTGTCATTGGCTACATGATCTTTTGGTGAAGTGCAGCAAGACATCTATTCAAGAACCATCTCAACCAAAAGTTTAAGCTGATGGTTGAGAGCCCAAGAATAGGTTTATACTTTAACAAAAACAACCAGTAGTTCTCTTTAAAAAGTGATGATGGATAGATAAGGAAAAGTTTTCTCATGGTTATTTGATAATCAAGAATATTGAAATTTACGTTGAACAAACATAGAAACTTTTCCTATAAATTCAAATGGTGGTTTATTCAAAGAGCACATATAAATGAGAAATTTTTTACATAAAACGGAAACATAAATCACAAACAAGGGCTGAAAACACAAAAAAGAAGACTAACACAAATATGACAGGCTAAATTAAAAGTTACCTGCATCATAAGCAGCATCATAATGCCCCCTCCCTATTTGTGCTAACATTTGCAGGAAGTAGTGATTGCAGTATGACCCTGAAGCATAATTTATTATAAAAAATACCTTGAATGCCTAGAAATAAATGGAAACAAAATCTGGCAAGATACTGCAAATACATGCAAAGCATTAAACATAAAAAACCTCCTTCACCATTGAGTAGTAAAGACCTCAAAATAAAATACCGAAGAGGTCAGGGGCACCTCTTACTTCTAAACAAATTAGAAAACATTGATATCACTGCTGAAAGATGCTCTATATGTTCAGCTGATCACATTGCCACTTGCATATGAGTTCTAAAATACTACTATAAATGTGACAAGCATCAAATGAAAATCGTATTGAGTCTTGGATATCAAAGAATTTGGCACAGAAGGCAAGCAATACACAAAGCAGAAGCAGATCCTATGGCGCTCGGTTTGAAGTCATAGTGGCGTGGGCGAGATTGGCCAATAACCCACAGCAAAGACCATCATCTTTGTTCCCAAGGCCCTCAATGCAAAACAATTCAAATTCTCATAATCGTAACCTGAAAAGCCCCTTTGTCTTTTTTGACAAAGCTAACAAGGAAAAATTACTTACCTAAGCCGAAGGTAGAGACACGAGGAAAATGCAACCCAGTTTTTTCTGTGCAGTAATCTTTCACAACATTGCAAATGTCCCGTTCATTTTCAACAGCACCATCAGTAATGAGAAAAATAAAAGGCATGGAATTACTCTTATCTGACACCATTTCTAGTGCCTGTAAGAAGCAACAAACGAGAGAATAATGAAATTAGAATACCAGTGACATGGACAAAAATCAAAAAAGAAGAAATGCAAGAAATCATAGAAGGATTAAAATTATCCAACGATATTAATAATGATATTATAAAAGATGTCCATTTTATTCCCAGCCAACCCTAGTGTGAGCAACAAAGTTGAAAACGGTCTCATTGAGGAGGAATGCTAGTCCTTTGCAATGCAATCAAGAACTCAATGAAGACAAAATCTCTATATTCTCAGGAATCACTATATTGACGTATGTAGGTCTAGGGCTGGACATATTTGACGACCTCCCCTAATACCAGTCTTAAGAGGGATCGTTTGAAAAAGTAACCACAACTACACTAAAGACAATACAGGCATAACCTGCATGTTATGTTCAAGCACAACTGACAAGCTCCAGTTCCCCAACTTATGCACATCCCATTGCCTCATTAGGAGATTGCCATCCACTAATCTTAAACAATTATCTTATTTTAAAAGGCGTCGAAGCTGTTGCCAAGTTGGGAACAAAAGAAAAATGAAGGGTCGGTCCCCTGAAGAGGCACTAATATTGTGCCCCATTTAACTGAAACATAAGCCGAAATTATCAAGATATGGAGCTTTCGGTAATCAGGAATAGTTGTAGGAGACCAGAACCTGATTCAAAGGGAGCAAAATATTTGTATCTCCCTCAGGAATTAACTTTAGGGTCATCCATTCGCCAGCTTGCCGCAATGCTTCTGGAGTTGCTAGCTCCATTGATGAAGAAAAGAGGTAGATTTCCCCATTAAAAGCTATTATGTTAAAGAAATCATCTTGATTTAACTTTGACAGAGATGCCACCATTGCTTTCTTGACATTTTCAATAGGTGCTCCTTTCATGCTTCCACTTATATCCACAAGGAATACTACTCTCTTCCGGAAAACCTGGCAGATTCATGACAATGGAATTAATGCAAAGACAATAATATAACTTTATAGTCATTAAAGGATGAGGCAACAGTAGAATACAGCAACACCAGATAGTGGCTACAGATAGACCAAAACAATTGAATGCCTCTATGCATTAACCAGCAAAGATGATAGTTGACAAAGGAATACAAGCTGGTTGAAGACTCACCCTTCTATTCTGGGAATCTCCAGGGAAAAGATAAAGGGCAAACATCTCCCTTTGATCCAAATCATTCAAAGATGGAGATTGCAAAAGGACTCCACCATGCATGTCACTGGAATAGATCTGACGAGGGAAGGGAAAAACAAAAACAAAAAACACAAAAAAAAGGAACCTTGAGCAACTATGAGACTTGGTACTCTTATGATGTCTAACATTCTCTGTAACAAGGTACACTCTTCATAATACACACATTAGTAATAGCAGAATCTTAAACAAGAACCTGTTCAGATTTGAATTTCTTACAGTGTACAAAAATTCGAAGTCGGATTGTGACCAAGGATGAACTTCTTCTTCATATAAGAGATCAATTTTGCCAACCTGACGCTTGAGTTCCTAAAAATTTCCCAACAATTGTATTCAGTAATACATGAAACGAAGACAATTGCAACTTTGGACAATATAGGCTTACCTTCAGCGGATGGGTAGCAGTTCTGCATACAACTTCTTTCCTAAGACCCGTATTTAGGCTCAACTGTATTCTTTCTCTCTTCGAAATTTTACCAGCTGGGAGTACATAGACTGGAAAACTAAATGGCAAATTCAGCAAGAAATAACCCTCATTGTACACCAACTTTTGGGACCACCTAGCTTTCACCAAAAGGTTGGATCCTCCACCCACCTTTAACAACAAATAAACATATTTTCAATTCATGTGTGAAGGGATGCATAAAATAAATATATGCCTCGTCTAACAGATATGTTAGTGTCAGACTCATATGTTGTTTACTTCAACGTCTTTTCATGGCTTATTGTACCTAAATGCATGTTTTGTAAGTGCTACCATACCTTGTGACAAATTAGTAGTATATGTTTGGTCGCTTATTAGTGTCATCCCCTTCTTATGTTTGTTACAGAAGATTTTAACCCTACAACACACACAAACACACTCTGCCCAAAACGTTATATGGAACGGAATTCCAGACCAGCACAACCTAATCGTTGGTTGAGTTGATTTTTCTTCTCTTGGAACCAACTTTCTCCTTGCACGAGTAAGGTTCTCTGAAAATAAATTTTCCTACATCCTGCTCATGAGTCCCAAACTGGCTGTTTTTGTCGTTATTGTACACCTCAGCCAATAAAGTAAATATATATCAGTCAACAGAGGAGAGAAAATAAGAATGTGAAATTATGGCTATTCTTCTATTTTTTTCCATTTTTATTTATTCTTTCCCCATCACTTTTGGCCTTGATAGATCTTCTAAGCATGCCATATTTGTTAAGTCATAGATACTAGGCTTGAGAGCACATTGGTATGAATAGCATTTTTCCTTGTGACCTAGCCCGCTGTGAGCGGCTTTTTTTCCAGTGTCAAGCGCACTGGTTAGAAAGCACCAATATGGCTCACTCAAACAGTTGCAACCCTTGCCTGCAAACTTTTTGGACATCCAAGGTCTCTAAACTCATAATTTGCAATTTGATAATTATGCAGTTACAGAATAGTGATGAAATGATTCTTTGCAAGATCCCTGATGTACTTAGGAAAATAAGCAAGCAATGTTCACTCTGCATTCCATTGTCTTTTTCAATGTTATTTTTGCCCCACTATTCTCTCTATGCATTTGACTCTGGGTACTTTAACTATTCCTATGCATGTGACTTAATTTGTGCCATCTTAACTTGCATCAGCAGGATAAGAAGCAAGCAAAGATCCTCCAAAGCATCAAAAACAGTAGAAATGAACAATGAAAAACCTTTGGAATCTTTAGGGTGAAAATATCAGGTTTTAGGAAGCCTCCATATTCACTTTTGACCAATCCATCCACATCTGCTGCATCTTCCACTTTGACTAATCTTGTGTCATATGATCCACTGCTGGCCTCGATTTCGACACCTAGAACTGAACCCTGTTAGCCAAATCATGGTTTTCTTGAGAGCTCAAAACAAGAATTTTAAATATTTGCCACACAAAATAGAAGCAACTCCATGAGGTTATCAACATAGTCTAAGAATCATTCCTTACATGTGGAAAGTATGCACACTGAACAACAAAAGGGTCCATCTGTACAGACGGGTTAGGGGTGGCCAAGATCAACAATTAGTCAATTGGCATAATCTGAGTTCACATTCTCACTGGTACCTTTCTCAATCCTATGTCCCAGTACCGGGCATAGCTATAGCTACGAAACTGAACGAAGAGGCTCTTCAAAACATAAAATCACAAAACCTGTCAAATAACTTTCAAGGTACAATAGGATTCTTCCTTATATTATCCATACTTATTGAGTTACTAGCTCAACTCCTAGCATGCATACAAAATTAAGATTTATACCCAGTTTGACTACCCGCAAAGACTTGAGTTGTATATGTACATCTAAATAAGCTGGGAATAAGGTTTCTAATTTTAACAGCTGAAAACCGAAAGGTTAGCCGCAGCAGGACATGGGCACCAAATGCTGTTTTTAATTGGAGGTTCAGACGTGCCACTTTATCACAGATGTCCACAAGCCTACGCCCACAAATTTGGTCAGATGTGCTAAATTTTTTATGCTCACAAGCAGGGACCACAATAAATCATCCCTGACTTTTTTAGTAATCTTTGATGGCAATGTCTACTGTGGTACTGCCCCACATAATCAGTGGAGAATCCCATAGACATTGATTAAAACCAAACCCAATCATTCCCCTAAAAGCAAACCACTCTCCGAAAATTTACGTTGCTTTTATTCTACAACATAATACAGAGCCACAGAGAGGGCGGGAAGTAGCCAATTCTTTTCTGAAAATCTTACAATTCAACCAATTTGCTATTTATACATACACAGTCACAAACTACATGCCACGTGCATTTGACAATTCATATATTTCATATCACACTTAAACCTAAAATATCCACCAAATGGGTGAATGGTTGATCCAATGGCCTTACACGTAGTTCCAGCTAAAAAGGCAGGGGACTCTAATTCTCATGTGCGCTCTTGCCTGGTCCAAGAAGCAAAAAAAGAAGGGCCGGGCGGGGGGCTGAAGCAGAACGCATGAAAAAAGAAAAACAAACTATATGAATAACATGTTTTAAAGATGGAAACAGTATATCTTTGGGCCCAGCCCAACGCACTATCATAAAACTGCGAGAAGCAGGCTTCTTAATTCCTTTTGTGGTGCAGGAGAGGGGCAAAGAGAAGCTTCCCAATTCTCACACAGAAGAAAGAAGAATCCGAGATATATAATATAGTTGAGCAGTGAGCACTATATTGCAGAAATGTGCAGCTAAGACTTAAAAGGGGCCGTGTCCATTTAGGCTGTTCTTTTCTTTTGTTTTTGGTTCAAATAGTCAGCCCAGAAATAGATCTCCATATTTTCCGACAAAGTAGGATCGAATAGTTTCTTTAGACAATGAACTTCTCAGCAATCAGCTAGCTATTTCAAAGAGAATAGAGACTAATCTCACACAATAACAAAACGCTAGGATCTGAACAGGCCAACACCGACAGTAAAGGAAAAATTGATGAAACAAATACATATCCCCAATTACATTCTAATCTCAAATTAGCTATCTATAAAATCTATCTTTCCCCAAAACCCCACTGAATCAAGTGCCGACAGAGGTTGGTGGAGTATGAATCTCCACTGATATCTCATTGAATAATTGAGCAGGTATAGGACACCTTCTACTTATTGGCAAGAGAAATTAACTTAGTAGTGAGACAAGAAGCTTCCAGAACCATAAACAAAAACGCAAGCTAAACAAGACTACCTGTTCTCCCATGGGAATTGCAATTCGACAATCGCAGCTCTTATTCCCAGCAATACAATGCACGCGCCAGGTGCCGGTGACGGTGACGAAGGCCGTATCAAAGTAGCAATCAACATCGACCTCAATTTCGTGCATATGGAGCGGAATCAGCGCCGGAGGCTGGCACTTGCCAAGGACGTACGGCTGGTAGCTCGGAATGTCCGGATTATCCACTATCGAAGGGTTCGAAATCACAGCGTACACCATCGGAGCCGTCGGAAGATGATCCTTCGCCGGCGACTTCTCCATTACCGACGCCAGCTTCGGCGGCCTCATCGACGGCTCCTTCCCGTAGTATATCCGCTCCGAGAGCTTCAGGCCGAACTCCACTGACCTCCGGAACTCGTCCGCCATTTATGACTTCTCCGGCGAGGTTTCCGGCGACTGTCGCAAGCTGAATTCCCACTAGAGAGAAAGTTTGACAGGAAAATTGGAAAGAAAAAGGAAGTTTGAAAGGGGAGCGACTGGAGAGGAGGGAAAGAGAAAGAAGCTCTTGTTGTTGACTACGCGGAGAAATCAGAAAGCTGTGTCGTCTTATTGACTACCATGAGAAATGAGCATTCCAGTCTTTGTTTGGCCTCGTATTTTATGGCCCGTTAAAACCTCCGTTATTATTCTGAATTATATATATATATATATATATATATATATAAAAGAGAAAAGGAATTCCGTCAATGGCAGGCCTCCACCTGGAGATCTGGGTCTGGTATCGCATGACGTGGATAAAAATTATTGGGCTTTTTTTTTCTCATATTATTACATTATCAAAATATCCAGAAGCAGCCCTTTGGACAAATATTTGTTGACTAGTTTCCAATAATCCAAGTACGGAAAAAAAACCTTTTTATTGTTGACTAAATAGGTACGTCATTTCATAAATGTGGAAAGATGACGATTTAATAGAAATAATCACCGGTGCAGAGTAGTGCTTGTATTATTTTACAAAATATAAAACAACTACCATATTTGGACATAAATATAATAGATCTTTTTTACTTTGGGCCACTATTAGCTTCAAGACTCAGCTGAACTAAACTGTAAAAAACAGTTTCGATCTTTTAAATATTTTTACAGGTGACCATCACTCAACTTTTCTAATCAACAATTTGTTACTTTTTTGAAATTTTCTTTTATTTTCTTGTTCGCTTTAAAGAAAACATAACAATTCTTTCTGGATCTAAGAAAATGCAACAAAATTTACTTGAAATGGTCCTCACAATATCTTTAAAACAAAGAAAGAAAATCTCAAATTTGTTTGACCAGTCCCTTTAAAGTTTAAACACCCTCTTTAAGTTACTTTTTTTTTTCTTTTTTTTTCTTCATATATGAATTTACGAATCCTAACGTATGATATATGTAAAGTTAACATTGTATATAAACCATGTTTTGCAGTGTCTTACATACTTTGTTCTTCTAAGGTAATTTCTGTAACTTTTTAAAAGACTATTTTTACATTGTTTTAAAACTAATAAATTAGATATAGAGCGTAACTTTAAAATATTATTTTAGATGGATCTGAGAAATCAATTAACGGTCAATGCAGTAATAATCACGATCTTGACAGTGGTTTGATAGACAGGCACTAATGTACGATATTGCTTAACGACTTTTAATGACAAACAGTACACAAAAGTTTTGAAGACCAGTACAGTGCAATGTTTGTGGCACTAATTGCATGTTCCTAAATAGTGAATTCTATTCCGTGCTACACGTAGTGATCTATGTATTAACGCATTTTTGTCCTCTCCAAATTATTCATTGAACTGTTCTTTTCCTTCAGCCTAGGTATCCGTTTTATTTTTTAACCGATAGGTATGTGCAAACTTTGGTGTTTAAGCGAAATTAAATGGTGATTTTCCTATCTTTAATTTGAAGTTGCTGACCACAAAAAAAAAAAAAAAAGAAGAAGTCACGTGCTAGATTTCAGGCCATCATTATCCACAAGCACATTTAAAAGATTTATCAAAATGAGCCCCCTCTTCATCCCGTCAAAAAAGAAGCCCATATATTAGACTTTTTGAAAATCTGTGTCTAGCCTCCAGGTCTGTTTGTTCACAGATTGGACACGAGAGAGAGAGAGAGAGAGAGGGAGGAAAAACATTGTGAACATTGAACGATAGTCATTTTTATTGACAAATTTATGGCGCATGTAGGCCACAACCCAAAAGAAAAGTTGACCTTAATCAATTATTTATCATTTTCCTCAATTGCTTTAGTAAATACAAAACTGGCTGATTTTGCTGGGTTTATGATTATGTATTTAGCTCTTTGCATGTTTTGTTTTTAGTATTTGGGCCTTGTTAAGAGTATGAGTATTAAATAACGTTGACTTGTAAAACGGTGGGGTAATTTTCAGAATTATTTATTAGTATAGTTTTTTTAAGATGAGATTTGCTATTGAAAAAATTCAGTTTTGTCCCATTATAACTTATTATGAAGTGATCTTATCTAAAAGGAACTACAAATAAGATAATAACAAAATCAAGAAAAGCCTCAAAGAAAGGCGAAAATAATAACACTAAAAGAGTGAATCACCACTCTAATATTTACCATATAACATATCATGTCAGCAGAGTCTCTAATGACATACGACTTCCCCATTGAGTAATAAGTTTTGCTGGGCCCCTCTTCAATTTCGCCCTTTTTTTCAAATTGGTACCGCTTAAAAAATCAACCAAAAATAATCAACATTGCATTTGCATAGCTCCAATTGCAGGAGAAAAGAAATTAAAACAAAGTTGCCGTACTTTTTGTGACAGTAGCAGATGTAACAACTGGTGTACATGATAATTGATTAATTGATGCTAGCTTCGCAGATGATCAGATGAGTGTACGTATGGTGAATGCCGAGCCACATGGAGGGTCATAGAGAATGAAAAGGGTCGGCATGAACTGAGAGCAATTGAAGCATGCGTCAATGAGTCTGGAAGCAGCCCACCCAATGGCAAAATTACGTTTCGATATCTTGGCCTGGAAAAAAGGCCGATGTAAGTATCAAATAGATTATCTTATCTTATGCAAGGCATTTCTGAAAAGTCAAATAACTCAACGTGTTAAATGTTGAGCACGGGGTCACTCAAATAACAAGCTAAGTTGCAATGATTTTGTGACCAATGTATTTGAACAAGGAGAACTGTTATAATAGTTGAATATAATCCCACAATTATTTTTTCTTTTGAAATATTGTTCTTTCATTATTGCTCAATTAAAAAATACAAATTCTCAATGTGATATGGGAAAAAAAAAGGAGATTTGACATTAAACAAAGTTTTTTTTTTTTTTTTTTTTTTTGGATCTAGTTCTTTAGATGCATGGACACGTTATATGTAGATATATAAAATATCACTAACTACAATAAAATGTTGTAATAACTTGCTACCGTGGAGACAAGGAGGATCCGGTGGGAAACGTATATTTTTATAAGGTACTCAATGTACCTAATAACCTTGAACTCCTTTTGTTTTACTTTCTTTATTCTTATCTTGTATATATTTTGTTTGGGAGGGCTTATTTTACCAAATACCAATATTTGTCTATTAATTAAGCAACCTCTTCATATAATGTTTATATTAACATATGTAATCAATATTGATAATAACAAGGATCTATAAGTAAACATACCGTGGTGAAAATACGATGAATTCAAAGCTACCACTATAGAATAACTCAGCGAGTCATTGCATGGGTGGTGAATTTTCTTTTATTTAAAAAAAAAAAAGAGAGATGCATTAAAAACTAACCAAAATATAATCATATCAAGGTTTTATGATCTAGTTTATAATTTATTGGACAAATTAAGCTTATATTCATACATGATCATCACAATAATTTTAAAGAATAGTTACTGATAAACTTTACACAACCACAATAATCAGATCTAATACAAATCTTAGTCTATATTACACGCCAATGTTGGGCAATTTTTCATGAATCTAAATTTAAATATGACAAATCTCAAAAGAGATCTGCATCCATTGATTGGTGCCACGCAGTCTTCTCTTCCAATATATTAATCGTTAGGTGCATAGTCCCAGCTTGCCCAAAGTTCTGCCAAAAACACGTTGGTTTTTATTTTTATATTTATTTATTTATTTATTTGGATGAAGCCAAAACACATTTGCATCTCGTACTACGTGAGATGTGTCATCTCAAATTGACACATTTACGCAGAAGCAAATACCTGAAACATGGCACTCGCAATAATTGGTTTCTAAGATAAAGAATTAAACTGAGGGCTAGGACTACGTCACATAGACAACAGCCATTTTTAGGACCAGACATGTGGCTACGGCTCACTGTCACGCAGCAAAGGGTACAATATGCCTTTTTTATGTCGCTTCTATACATCATGCTAAATTGGGAACCACGTCTCAATTACTCATTGATGGCTTGATAAAGTGTACATTAATTTGGCTGCCTTATGTTGATGTATATGAGTCACACAGTAGCATCGCAACCTCATAGATTTAGCCAGGCGATAATATTTCTTAATAGAGGAGGCCGATGAACTAGAATGATTAAAAAAATCTTAATTTACTGTTACTAAAATGAATGGAAATAATAATAACGGAGGTTTAGGTGTCAAAAAAAAAACGGAGGTTTAGAGTGAGCAATAATGGTTAATGAGTGGTGACGGCCTCCTATAACATTCAATAAGTGAAATTAGGGCCCACGGTAGAGGTGAACTTATTTGGTACGAATGGGTGTTCAGGTAACTTGCTAGTAAGAATTTTTTTAAAAAAATTTGTACAAAATATCGTTAAAATGCTTTCATACTCAAACAAAAAAAGAATCAGCACCAAGCAAATTCCATAAAATGGTAAATAATTTTTTCCAAATCGGCCACTAACTCATTAGTTAGAGGAGAAATAGGAACAACTTTAGGAAACCTTTCCTATGGGCTGCGGCCTACGGGGATTTTCTCCAACTTAACGTGGAATTCACCAAGGAGTTCTGTGTTACTCGGCCCAATTATTGAGTGACATACCCGGCAAGCGTAAGATAGCTACAAGATTGAATTTTAAAGGCCCAAACAAATGGGCTGGGTTCGGTTCAACAAGAAAGGGGGGGGGGATGGGCTTCGTGTGGATAACTCATTGTTAGAGACTTCACGTCCTTTGTGCCCACTGTTTAGTTGCGGCTGGATTTAGTCTATTATGACATAAGCTAAGTCACCTCCCCGTGAAAGAATTACGTCCCTTTTGTTTTTTGTTTTTTGTTTTTTGTTTTTCTTTTTTTAACATAAGAAATTGTGTTTGAGAAATCAACATAGAAAAGTACTGGTAAAGATTCTACGAGGAATAGACGCGGAGGGGAACAGGATGTAATTACTGCAGGTCAATATAAAATAAACTGAAATCAGCAACTTTTAAGTAATTGGGATTAGTTGCGTGAGGTGGTAAAATATTTAAAAATTAAGAGCTCTTGGAAATAATTTATCAATTGTTTTATGGTAATTTAACCATCTTTTTTTTTAGGAGTGATTCTCACTATAACTTTAACTTAAATTTTACCAATCAAATAATTAGACAAGAAGACTCAAATAAAATTATTCCTAATCCTTTAGTACTTATAACCGATCAAACTGGTGACTAGTCAAATAAAAGTTCACCCGGCTATATGACTAATTACTCACCTCTAAAGACCTTTAAAATGATCCTTAAAAACTTTGATTAATCATCTCTAAACTGACAAGACGAACAAGTAATTAATTACAACCAATAGAATGAACACATGCATGTCCTGCGGTAATAATAAAAGAAGAAAAAGACAATGGAAACCCTAACAATCTAAAACCATCTCACAGCATGATGCTCACAGTCACACGTACGCGGGAGAAGAAACGGCGTCGTCATCTATGGCATCGCAAACGTAGTAATTGGAGCCCACAGACGAAGCAACAATGGAGTACTCGCTTCTGCTATCATCATTATCGACATCAATAGCATCATCATGGAGATCATCGACATCAAGACCACCGAAAGCATCCTCCAATGCTAAGTTGGGCGACTGGGAGGGTTTGAGGGACTTAACGGCCGGGGTCGAAGGAGGAGATAGAGAGCCGCCGCGGGTAGTGGTGGCGACAACCTTAGGTTGGAGGAGGGGCGGGAGGAGGACACAAACGGCGTCGTAAGAGGGTTGGTAGTGGCGGCAGAGAAATCGAAGCTCCTCGGCACTAAGACACTGGGAAAATGGCCCATCGGGGATTTGGCTTTTGGCATTAGTTTTCTCTTTGAAAAGGCAGATATTCCCTTGTTAACATGTATGCAACGCTGGTATTTCAACTTGTGCTTCATGTCAAGTTGTCTAACCGTGTTAACAATTGCACTCAGATTGAGGTTGTTCCAGAAATTTTTATGTGTGGATTGCTTATAAAGATCTAAAGGGCTGTTTAGAATGCAGGGGCATTTCATGTAGATGAATATGTGTTAATTAACTTCTTTAAGCTTACAATGTATTTCATGAATATGTTTTGATGAAAGACAAAAAAGGTTTCGTCCATTAATATATTTATTTCATATAAGGTGTCATGATATTTTTGAAATAGTTTAGTATTCAAATTTAAATATGTGAACTTTATGATATTATATTGTGTGATTCAAATTTGAATATGAGATTGTGATGCTATATTTATCAAGTATCAAGATTTGCTCAAAATATGGTATTATTTTTTGATGAAGCTATTTTGAAAGATTGTGTTGTAAAATAAATCAGCTTCTAGATGATTCTCTCAGTCAAGATTTTCTGTAAAAATTAAGAAAATTAGCCATTGAAGATAAAAAGAAGAACATTGAGCAGAACTGCAAAATTCAAGGGTTTGAAAGACTGGGTTCAAGGCTTTGAAACGAGATGAAAGATTGACTTTTCTTGTTTGGTGCAACTGTCACTTATCAAGTTTTACTCCAACTTCTCCAACACCTATTGGCTATAAAAATGAGAGGAATTAGCATCTGCAAAACACATAAGAGAGAGAGCACAAGCATAGCAGAAAGAGGGCTACACTTGCAAATCAAGTAGAAGACGTTAAGAGAATTTGATAGGTCGAGCTTATACTAGCACATCTATTGTGTTTATTTACTCCCTGTCATCAAGTGTATCTTATTATCTTTCCTTTTATTAGGGTGGGTTGATTAGTCGGAGGGCCAACTACCCAAGTACGGTTGGAGAGCAATGCGTACGTTGGGACACCTATAGTTGTATGGTCAACTAGTAGGTTGTACGATTGGTGCGTGAATCGTGTGTAATTGAACGACCTAATAAAAGAAAGAGGTTTAAAATCCCATCGTCGAGGGGTGCCCGTGAGTAAAGGACTAGGCTTGGCCGAACCTCTATAAACAGTATATTTTGTCCACGTTTATTTTTCTACATTTCTAATCAATTATTTTGTGACTTTGATTATCACCCCATTCACCCCCTCTATGGTGATTTTACTAGCTAAACCGAACCAACGGTATGATTTATTTTCGACCATTTTGCTAGTTGCATTTAATGTAGCTACGTAACATTGGGTTGAGTTTTTAAGTGCCGTCATAAGGTTTAGATGTTCGGTGTGATTTGTAGACTACATTTGGCTTGCGGATTGTCCATTCGATTCATATGGAATGGAAATATTTTTTGCGCATAGTCTTTGGATGTGTACTGGCAAGAAAAGTTGTTCATGTGTTCAAGTTCTAGTTTATACTTTATTGTGAGAAGTCCAGTTATATCTATAGATTCTGGATTTCTTTCTTATTTTTGATATTCATGTGAAAAGATTTGGGCGAAGTGGATGCTAATTTATGAGCCAGTAACATTTTAAATGCTCAGAATATTGGTGAGGCCATAGTTACTGTGAGTCCTCAGTCCTCCTGATGCCCAATGTTCCTATTTTAGGTGATTTGCAGATCTGATGCAGAAAGCTTAAATTGGACTGAATTTATCCAAGTAACAAACCTCAGCATAATTCACTGTGCAGGTGACGCGTGACTTTAGAACCTAAAGGTGATAGGGTGTGATAGGCTAGTGCGAGCAAAGGAATTGATTAGGAATTTGCTCCCTAGACAATTGTGACCTTTAATCTTGTATCCATACCACTCTTGTCAGCTGAACTTCATTTTTGTTCTTTTAACATTTCCAGTGAGGACTTCCTATAGGTCTTAATACGTTATACGCAGACTGTCTGTCTTTTGCTAGTGATCCTGTGTTGTGTCCTGAATGATCACTCAGACTTTGAAAAGGGATGTGCTGCAACAAACTTAATATTAAAGTGGATCGAAGCAAAATTGCCCCACTTGGCTATCCTCTACTTCTTTTGCTGCAAAGTTTTAGGATTGTACAACTCTTTACAATTTATGGGTAGGGTTGTGTAAAACTAACTCCTTCCCATCCTGCTTAGGTGGGACTGGGGTTATAGGAGTGGCTTGGTTTATGCATGCTGGCTTCTGGTCATCCCGTCATATGACCCTGAACACACTGTGATTTTTCTGTTTAAATGTCCTATAACCACGAGGCATGAGCTATCCAATTCCTTTGTTCATAGGTTAGGGATAATTCAAATTGTTTCCTTTTGACTTGTGTTTATTTCTTTCTATGTTTGCTCCCTGCATTGTTGGACCCATTGATGTCCAATTTGTTTCTTGATTTGCGACTGAAAGTTACTAGAGAACTTTAATTCATGGTAGAATTACTTGGTCGATCTTCAAAGACTGTGTTGCGTATATGCAGGGGAACTTCTGTATGGAAGATGTATTTGGAGGCAAAGATAGTGTACAGTTGAAAGGACCTCAAATAGCAGCTGAGCTTAAATATTTCTTGAATGTTAGCTCTTTGCTGGCACTGCCTAATGAAGCCTCTCCATTGTTCTCGAATGAGACGGCCCATTTAGAGAAGAATGTTCTTTTTCAAGAGCCCAAAGGAAGGGTATTTAATATTCGCAGTTTCTAAACAGAGGATATTTTGTGCTAATGGACTGGTAATTATTGCAGAAAACTTTATTCGATTGAATCTATTACAAATCAAATAGGAGAATTCATCCCAAAAGACTAGCCTGTTAGGTGAGAGAGTCCATCTGATCTATAAACCCCTTATCAGTTGCCTATATAATCGATGTGGGATAAGTCTCATACCTTATAATTGGTCCAGCCCATAGCATTCAAATTAAAGGATTTATTCCAGGAACCTCAAGGATTACCTCCCAATAGGGGAATATATGACCACAAAATACCATTACAACCTGAATCTAGGCCTGTTAATATCAGGCCATATAGATATGCTTTGAAGCAAAAGAATGTCATTAAGGGCTTGGTATAGGAAATGTTGGACAGTGGGGTCATTCAACCTAGCAGCAGCCCTTTTGCATCCCCTGTGGTTTTGGTGAGCAAAAAAGATAGGACTTGGAGATTATGTGTGGATTATAGAGAGCTCAACAAACAAACCGTTAAGCATAAATTTCCCATACCAGTGATGGATGAGCTCATAGATGAATTAGCCGGGGCCACCATATTCAGTAAGATAGATTTGAGAGTTGGGAATCATCAACAAAGGGTAGCAACTGAGGATGTGTATAAAACAGCATTCAAAACACACTGGACGCTTTCAATTCTTGGTCATGCCTTTTGGTTTAACTAATGCTCCGGCTACGTTTCAAGGCCTTATGAATCATAATTTTAGGCCCTATTTGACGAAGTTTGCCCTAGTATTTTTTGACGACGTTTTGATTTACAGCAACTCAGTTGAGGCCCATTTCGCACATTTATAGCAGGATTTTTAGGTGATGAGGACACACTCTCTGGTATCAAAGAAATCTAAGTGTGCCTTTGGTACATCAAAGGTGAAATACCTTAGCCATTTCATCTCTGCGGATAGCATTTCCATAGACCCCAGAAAAATAGAGGCAGTCAAACATTGGCCTCTTCCTAATAATGTCAAGGAACTCAGAAGTTTTTTAGGTTTAGCTGGGTACTGCAGGAAATTTGGTCGAGGCTAGCTGAAATTGCAAAGCCTCTTACTCAGCTACTCAAAAAAAGGAAATTTATTTGGACTGCAGCAGCTTCCAAGGCTTTTGAGCAACTCAAAGATGCCCTCACTTTAGCACCAGTTCTTAGCTTCCCTGACTTCTCCAAAACTTTTGTTATGGAGACAGATGCGTCTGCTACTGGCATTGGCGTCGTACTTATGCAAAATGGATGGCTCTTATTAGCAGGGCCTTGGGGCCTAGGTGGCAAAAGCTTTCTGTCTACGAAAAAGAGCTGCTTGCAGTGGTGCATGCAATACAGAAGTGGGAACAATATTTGTGTGGTCAATCCTTCATTATTATCACTGATCAAAAGAGTTTAAAATGGCTCCTTGAACAAAAGGTTTCAACCCCTTTCTAGCACTTTTGGTTATCCAAACTGATGGGGTTCCAATATGAAATCCATTATAGGAGTGGGAAAGAAAACGTGGTTGCAGATGCTTTGTCTCGGCAAAGTAGGGCTGAACTTTTGGCTTTAGCAATCACTATAAATCACTCCAATATCTTAGATCTTATTAAGCTGAGGTACTCTATGGATCCTCGTCTAACTTAGGTAGTTCAGCAACTACAGCAAGGCAAAGATGTTCCTAAATATAGTTTGCAAGATGGGCTATTCAGGAAGAAGGGCAAACTAGTGGGAGGACCAGACCAAAATTTAAGGCTTCAAATTCTTCAATTGATGCATGATGCTCCCACAGGAGGTCACTCAGGTAGAGAAGCAACATTGAAAAGGATGCAGAGGTTGTTTCACTAGAAGGGAATGACAAAATCTGTGCAGTATCTTATTAGACAATGCTCAGTTTGTCAGAGTTACAAGTATGATAATAGCCCTCACTCTAGGCTTTTACAATGCCTGCAAGTTCCTAAGGAGGTTTGAAAGGATATCTCAATGGATTTCATTGAGGGCCTTCCTAAATCTTGTGGCAAGGAAGTTATCTCTGTGGTGGTGGACAGATTCAGTAAATATGCTCATTTTGCTGCACTGTCACACCCATATACAGCTGCTGATGTGGCCCAAGCATAACTTGACAATGTCTTTAAACTCCATGGTTGGCCTCAAAGTATAATCAGTCATAGGGACAAAGTCTTTTTGAGCGACTTATGGAAGGCTTTGATGTCAGTTAAAGGTGCTACATTGCTAAGGTCTAACTCATACCATCTGTAGATTGACGGGCAAACTAAAGTGGTTAACAGATGTTTAGAGTCCTATTTGAGGTGTGTGTGCCATGAGAAACCTATAGATTGGAGCAAGTGGCTTCCCTTGGCTGAATGGTGGTACAACACCACCTTTCACCCTTCTATTGCCTTAACACCTTATGAGGTGGTCTACAATCAACCACCACCAGTCCATTTGCCATATATTCCAGGAGAAACCAAAGTTGAAGCCGTGGATAGGTCCTTACAAAAGAGGGAAGCTATGATTCAAGTTCTAAAGTTCTTTCTTTTAAGGGCTCAAAACAGGACGAAGGTCCAAGCTGATCTTCATAGTTCTGAAAGATCCTTTGATGTTGGGCAGTGGATTTGGCTGAAGTTACAGCCTTATAGGCAACATTCAGTCCATCACCGGGTCAATGTGAAGCTTTGTCCCAAGTATGAGGGCCCTTTTCAAGTTGTGGCAAGGGTAGGGAAGGTAGCTTATACCTTGGCACTTCCCTCCATAGCTCAAATTCACACCACCTTTTATGTCTCTCAACTGAAGACCTTTAGAGGTACACTGCCAGATCAACCTCGCAGGGGTCTGATGCTACAGCAGCAAGAAAGCCCGTGGCGGTTCTGGAGAGGAAGTTAAGAAGAAAAGGGAAACGAGCTGTGGTGCAGTTTTTAGTTCAGTGGGAAGGGAAGAATGAAGCAGATGCAACCTGGTGGGATGCTGATGAGTTGGAAAAGCAATATCCGAACTTTGTTCATCAGTTGTAAACACCTTTCTTTTATCTGGTTTTAAGAATGTTACAGCAAACACAGTGACTTGTTTTCTTTAATGGGGGATGGAAACTGCTAGAAGGTTTTTAGATAGCTCGTGCAAATCACATGATTGTTGGTTGAGAGGTTGTTAGAAAATTGTTGAAAGTTTGTTATAATAGACTTTCTGGCGGGAACTCTATTGTTGAGCCTATATGGGGCACTTCCTGTAATGAATAATCAAAATAATATCAGAGATCATTCCTCTCTCTCTCTCTCTCTCTGTCTTCCTCTCTCTCTCTAAACTCTTGTAATTTGTGTCATTCCAGCATCCTCGAGAGACCTCCTGTATCAAATTAGGATCTCTCTGCATTGTTGGTAACAGAATCCTAAGAGCGTGTAGCGTAGGGAAAGTATTATAGGCTTGCAATTCGTTTGTGTATACATACAAGACTCAGATACCGTACTGATGTGTGATTTTTGTAACTCATGCTTTGCTTGTGTAAGTTATCACCTAATATGTATTATATTTGGCAAAAATATGCTTAATAGTTTCAAGAATGATGATGGACATAAATGTGATTAATATCTAATACCGAAAATAGCGAGCATCATTTGCAGAGTACACTTTTTGTTGGATTAAATTTTGGAGAGCTCCCTCAAAAATGTCTCCAAAATCTTGCCGTTATGAAAGTCTAGATCCATAGATCCATTTGGACAATTGATTTTACATCCTCAAAAAATGTTTTCCCCGCTCTAAAATAGATCTAACTCATGCCACCCAAGGCGCAACTCTCTCACTCTTTCTAAGTCCTGCGTAGAGAGACCATTGAGTTTGACACTTCAAAGTTGGGGGGGCCCCTTCCTCATATCCGTCCAAGGCTCCAACCCCTCAAATGGCAGCTCTCCAAACAAAGCCTAAGAGAGTATGCAGCGACTTGTCTTGGCACATTCACCATCACTCCCTGGATGTTCTGTCCTCTCCCTGTACACAAACTTAAATAGCCCCAAACTTGCTAGAAAGGCCAGCCTCCACCCTATGGGCCTATCCTGGTCCTTCATTTTTCACCGATCTTCTAATTTGATCCTGATCCAAAGGAGAATCTATATGTGCAATACGTCACCTGATTTGATGTGGGTCAAGATCGGCTCCAAAATTGTCCGACCGTACTTTGTATTTTCATGACAAATTTAACAGGCCAATTGATAGTGAATTTAATTATGAGATGCCTCTTGAAAAAATGAGAAGTTTCCTCTTCAATTAATTAGAGCAATTCGGGATTTCAATTTCACTAACGTAAAATTTGTACCTTTTTATTTGCTAGTAGCTTATTATCCTCCTAACTTCAACTGCTTAGGAGATAACCCAATGTTGCCACAAAAATATTGAGTAAAGTTTTAAAAAATCGATAGTGTACGTCAACTTGATCTAGGCAAATGTGATCGAAGTTGGACTTCTGTCTATTGAATGGATTACTCTGTTAAACAGCTAGTTTACCAGTTAATTACTAACTACTGATATCTAATTATTAATAACTACAAAAATAACTGACAACTTTTACCATGAACACCTGGTCTAAATCGGACCATCGGATTGCTAGCTCAGTAATAAGTCGTGGGTTGAATCACCAATTGCCACCTGTCTTGTGCATGGGGACCCGCATGTGCACTTGAAAGGAGAAGGGCCCAAAGTTTGTGGGGCCCAACTTTAATTTTCCCACAGGACAATTAGTATTCGGGGATACTGACCTGGGGGGCTCCCTGCAGACAAACTAGACTGGGCACTAGCACAAAAATACACCATGCTCTCGCCTTCTGGGCCATGATTAGTTAATGACTTTCGCCCCACCATGTTAGGGTACACATAAAAATTAAATATCCAATTCTTATGCGGCTACTATATTTTAACCTAAATGAGGGGGAAAAAAAGCCATTGTAAACACGTGATTTGTGAATCAGGTCAATTCAAATTATTCGACACATATTTTTCTTAAGTAAAGTCTTGAATTTAAGTTGTGTGAGTGGTTAATGTATATTCATATTTTAAACTCTCTTTATTTGCCGATAATAACTCAACTTTGATAAGATGAAAGACCAATACACATAAGCAAACTAAAAATCAGCAGTTATACAGGTTTATGATGTTGATTGTTTTTCCAGACCAATATACCAAATCAATTAAAGCATTCCCAATGTTTGGGCGTGGTTCCTGCATTGATGGACGCATTGCATAGGAGATTTGGAGGTTTGGAGTTTGGGCAAGCAAACCTTACGTAAGACAATTTCAGCAATTGGTGCCACCTTATTATGATTTAAGTACACAGCTTTTGGAGTTTTGTATCTTGAAATTAATTAATATTCGTGGTGCAATTTAATCTTGCAAAATATAATTAGTGCCTGATAGTTTGTGATATTTCATTTGAAGGAAGATTTTTCATACCTTTGGGAGTGATTTTTTTTCTCATCCCATTGAAATCGGACGTTTCTTAATTTGGGGAAGAATACAAATTTTCCCGATGCAATTAAAATGGCTAGAACCACAAGCTTCATGCTTAAGATAGGCGGATATATCTGGCTTTTAGCTGCTAAAACTTGCTACAAAATGGTATCTAATTAAGCGAAAAGTGTGATTCATTTTGATATTTTTTAACACTATGTGTTTATTAGGAATTTAGGATACAATAATAACTCGGTACGTGATGAGTTGGTTGCCCATGTGTTAACTAAACTACATAAAAGAGAGAGACTGAAAATGGGAGGCAGCGAGAAAATGATTGTATGAAATATTAGTAGATATTAAAGATGAAAAATCATTTCCCTAATTCATAAGGAGGTAAAGGTTTGAACTCCATAAATTACATGCGAATAATTTCTAATAACATAACAGTGACTCGAATTAGCGAACATTTTCAAAGAAATGCATTTTTTAATAGATAAAAGTAACCATTTTATTCACTGAATCTTATAAAGCCACCTAATCCAAACAGAAAACAAAGGGATTATTTGTTTTGAACCTTTCCAACCTGTTCTTTTCATGGGTAAATGGTAATTAAGTTTCCATATCCTGTCATTCTTTCCTATTATTCAAGAAAAATCTCATTTCTTACCATTCGTTTTCATTATTTTCACTCTCTTAAAAAAAGAATTTTTCATTCCATTCCAATTCTTCCCATTCTACGTACCATTCTTTCCCAACCCTTCAAGAAAAATACCAATCGATCCTTCTCTATCTTTCTCATTGCTTCCATCATTTTCATTTATGTCTATTCTATATCCATTCTTTCCCAACGAACAAGAACAATCCCATTTGGGATCTTATTCAATTCTTTGGTGCAAGTTTGAAGTATGTGTTGCTAAACAATAATAATCTACTGTAATCTATTATCGAAGGTGTATCTTCATTGTATTTTCCCAACTTTTTAATAAGAAGGTGACAGGCTTAAATTTCATTGGAAGTGTAGGAAATTTATGTGTGGTCGGTTGTAATTTTGACAATCATATGCAAAACTTAGACTTCTTAAATAACCCTTGTTGGCAAGCCCACAATAACTCCCACCTTGCTCTTAGCTCGGAAGAAGGCAAAGCTTGGGCTTCTGCCACCTCTATTTTTCTCATTGTCAATCCTCTGTACGTAATTAGAGTCCCTCACCAACATGCATAATGCATGCATGGCCCCAACCCCTTCCACGTACGCACAATTATATTAATCCCCCTAAATTAACGCAATCAAAACTTAGCTCAGTTAATATGATTTTCCCAAATATCTGGTTAGGACACCTTCCAAGTGGAAAAAGGATGCTTCAACTTTCTTTTCAATTTGACCCCATCCCCATACATCATGTGTATACTCTCTGCAACTTTGTCAGTAAATATATCACGTCTTTTTATTATCCCAACCTGCCATGAAAATGAAACTCGATCCAATCGTTTGGATCGGATTCTGACAAAACCCCAATCCCTATTAATTCTTTTTCGATCTCTTTTACACAGAAAAATCTTTCCGTGTTCGATCTCACATTAGGGTTCACTAGGAGACAATGAAGCAAGACAACATGATCAGTGTCATCTTCTTCAATGGTAACCCCTCCACAAATGATAACACCTCCATCCATGTTAGTGTCGAGGGTTTTATTGGCGTCATGCCATATTCTCCTTTGATGTCTACGTTAATTTTGATCTGCCAACTCAAAAATACGTGGTTCCTTTTTATTTTTTTCTTTTCATTTTTGTTTTTTCTTTGGGTGTCAGTGTACGTGTAGTGTTGAATAATTGAAGTACACGAATTAAGCAATAAGAGGATGTATCATCTTCCTAACGCTACAAGGCATGTATAGTGACATCGTTAACACACACCAGTTCTTCTTAGCAGTGGGAATATGGTTTTTGATTGTAGTCTCCTGGTCATCCATTTTCTTTTATTTCTAATTTCTGAAACACTATATTCTCGCGATGATTGCGTGATAATTATCAGTTTTAGTGTTAATTGTCTAAAAGGTGGATTATTATGTTGTGAACTTGAATCAGGATAAAACTTTATTTTTTTCCTTAGTATAAATTATTAAAAAAATAAATAGGCTTAAGATTAAAGCGTCACAGGTGCTTTCTAAAATAAGTCGAGGCAAAATGAGTCGATGTAATTCTCTCAATAGTCGAAATTACAAATGGCATTGCAATCTGAGAGTCCAATCTCGCCATTGATGCATTCCAATCTTTCACAGCTTGTAAATTAACCTATTTTGTTTTGCTTGCCTTTTTAAATGTTATCCTTAGAGACACTATTGTTAACATGTAAAATTTACGGACCGACTGGAAAACTGTAAAAACAATGATTATTTAGGGTTTCAAAAAACCAATAATTAAGATCTTTCACAGGTGGCTTTTTTTTTTTTTTTCAATGATCTTTTTATTATTGACACCGAAAAAATAATAATAATTAAGATCGTTGGAAAAAGCCACCCAATAAATAAGAGGAACAGTGTGTGACACGTGTGTTTGTGAATATGATGGTGTGATACTGACGTATATATTAGTGTGAAAACTTATTAATTACATAATCCATTTGTATGAAGCTTGACAATATAAGGTCTCTCTCTTATGTAATCCCACTAACTAGTTTAAAAAATTAACTTAATTCAGAGTACACGTAGATACTATTTTTTTAATTCATAATCATGGACCTACTTAGCATTTGGTTGACCTAATCAAGCTTAATTAATCCCTTTGATGGGATTATAATCATCAACCTTGATCGCTATGTAGGTATGTGTGTTTAGGACCATGTTCCAAAGAAATTGGCTGCCACAATATGTATCATTGCTTAGAGCAGTACAATGAAAGTCTTATTTTAATACAGATTATACCATGAATATTTGTGTATGCACGCATTTGTTTATACCTTATATATATATATATATATATATATATATATATATATATATATATAATATATATATATATATATATATTTATTTATTTATTTATTTATTTATTTATATTTATATTTATGTATTCTTTTTATTATGGGTCATTTATTAGGTCTGTTAATTCTAACATTTTCAGAGGCATTGGCATACTATTTAACACTAACTTTTATATATACCTCATGGCTAGTAAGGTAAGATGTTGTACTTTGTTTTCCATTTGTAGTTTACTTGCATTATGTGGCAAATGTATATGCGAATTAAAACACATTTTTTTAAAAAAAATGATATTGGTCCTTAAAAAAAAAAAAAAAAAAAAAGAGAAGAAGATGAATTACTACATTTATATATATCATATTGATTATTCATGACGACCAAGTAAATGAAAAAATTAAAGTACTATTTGCCATTCCCATTGAACCCATATTGATCACATTCCAAGCCACCATTTTAAAAAACCACAGACCGTTTAAATATTAAATTTTGGACCGAGTGCTAATTGAAAATTTTTGTAGTGTTGACTTATCATGTGATCTCTTCAATGTGCAAAGCTAACTTGGAATAAATTAAACTGTTAAATCAAGAAGTTTATGTGTCAACGACCGGCATAAATATGTTCTTATGTTTTGCCGGTCATTTTATTCATTATTCTTCAGATTAATTATTATAATTTTCAATACTATTCGCCTGAATTGGTAATATTATAGATATACAACTCCTTTAATATTAATTAATATATCAAATAGAAACCCCTTATGATGTTTTAATTAGCCCCTCATTTATTTTATTGTGTTTGAACAATTCTTTTTTTTTGGTTGTACCTTTTCCGATATTGAAGAAGTGTAAAATAAAGCACTCGCTGATAGTACCATAATTTAGCCAATTAATTTCCTTCATATCTCTTGAATTGTTGGGGAGTGAAGAAAAAAAAAAAAAAAAACGTTGTCCTACTTCTTAATTACATATTAAATTTAGCCAATGAATAAGCTTCATTTTGGCAACATTAGGGTGGTAAAAAATGGAAAATCCCATGCCGTATGTTATTATTATTTCATAACAGGGCCAAATTAAAGGAAGTGGTGAGAAATTAAGAAATATTACCGTGAAAGCGAAAACACAAGGGATGACTCTTCACCTTTGCATGTGAGTTTGCTTATTATCATCTTATCATGCACATGTCTACCATTTCAATCAATCAATTAATCAAGCGATCTATTTAATAATTAGGACAATCTTCATTAATTAATTAAATTGAATATTCACGTTTCAAAGGTACGTAAAATGTTACTTCATATGAACTGCTAAAGTTCCAACTGAGCTTTTGGACATGATATTGAAGTTCTTTTGAACTATACGTACGTCTTATGCCTGTATCTCAACATCCCTATACAAATTACTGTGTAAGGTCTACAAAAGCTGTCTTAATCAGACCTTAATTATCAGCTAAAAAATTATATAAGTTTTTTCTTACCGCAGCTTATGTGAACTCTTGCATGCTTCATTCCATGGAATTAATGTTATCATTCCGATCTAAATATAATTATATAGTAAATTAATCCCAGAAGACAATAGCAGTTGAAATCGTGAAGAATAAATGAATACAATTAATTAAATTAAAGAAAATGATTCATGTATGGTCCATGAAGAACCCATGCGGTTGGTATGCATGATATAAGAGGGTACAAGGCATAGCCCACATGCGAGGTAATGGGATGATGATGATGATGATGATGATTGATGAAGCCAAGGCATCCCAGCGTATTCATTCGGTATATCCTCGTGCCATTGCTTCATTTTGCCCTTTTGATTTGGCTTAAGTGGTCTATCAATGCATAAATTTTTTTTTAAAAAAAATATTGAATTAAAAATACCCTATGTATTTACATCAAATATATTTTGTTTTGAGTGCAGTATCAAATATACTATTAAATATTAATACTAATTGTATCGGATGAGACCATCTCATCTGAATACGAATAGGGGAAAAAAAATGCAAATACAATTAACCCAGTAAATCAAAGCAGATCAAAATTTAAAAAAGACTAATCTAGTAGTCTTGCCCTTCTTTTCATATCAACCAATCCTTTCATTATTAACCTAGAAGATTTTCTATCAAAAGTGGCCAAACTGAATTATATATTGGAATGTTGGTTAAACTTGGGTTACCATTTCGCAACGTGGGTTAACAATATATATAACAATTGTATTCAATTATCTAGAACACCGCACTTCTACTAGTTAATAAATTTGCTTTCCAAAACCATCATAATCAATTAATCATTTTGAGAAATAATACAATGCTATTGTATAATTCTTGTATTTTGTTGCTATATTAAAATTATATATCATAAATATTGTTCGGCAAACATATAAATGATTTTTGTATTTATATATTTTCTTCGTGCAAATAAAAATATACAACTGCATGTATGAAAGTACATATTTCAAATTGACGCATTAAGTTTTCAAATTGATGTAAATGTCAAATCATTAACAAATAAGGCTCATACGTACTTAAACTTTCAAAAGATTACTTAAAATTGAGTATACAAATTTTCATTTGCTAAAACTTCATATATGCATGCATATACCACGATGGCGTCGAAATCGTCATTTCATTATTTTCAATTAATATTATTGTCTTAGTCAATTTCATTCACAAAATAACACCACACGTATGATTATTAGACATTACAGTTTACGAGATTGATTGGACTTGAAGAATGAACAATTTTGAACATGATAAATTTAGTTATATATATGTCTAATTGCATTGTGAAACTTAATTCATTATGATGATATAGATTGGGTTGCAAGTTTGAAATATGGCTGATGACGGACATACTAATAGCCGTCACAAACATTTTTATAAATTAAAATCTGTACTTTTCTTGTCAAACAACTCTTGAGTGAAAATGCAAAGAGCATTAGTATATCTATTAAAAAAATACACATTAATAAATGATAAAAGTTGACATCAAAATGCTTGGGATTTGGGGGGCACATCGAGCTGATCTTAGCACAAAGATGGAGAGCAAAATGACGTGTAAAACACATTAGTGAACTCGAATACATCCCACAAATCCACAGTAAATTAATCAACTGTGGATTTACTGGATGAAGAAGCTGCTATCAGAAATCGTCATGTACCCTGAAAGAAATAAAGGAAAAAAAAGATCACTCGTGGAAACGAAAAATAAAAAATAGTGGCGATAATTGGAGATGTGGCCTGGTGCCGTACACCATTTTGCGTTTACACTTGGCGAGCTAACATTGGCCAAACATACTATCACTAGAATACCGATGGACCAAAATAAAAAAGGGCAGAAAAATTATTCTCCCACCAGAATTATTGGCAAAGAATATACGAAATTCTTTCTTATCCCCGAAGATCATCTGGAAAAAGAATTCTTTTATCTTGTTAAATTGTGTTTGCTGGCTACTTTAGGGTTTGATCCCTCTTTTTCAAATATATATATATATATATATATATATATATATATATATTACTTTTGAAAACATATACTCTCAAGAATTACATCAGTAAATATATATCAAAAATTGAATATATAACAAATATATGCGTAAAAAATATATATCCGTTGGCAATTAGAGTATATACTCCTGAAAGCACAAAAGTAATTGTGTTCTCAAATGCCCCTCAAACAGGTGGTGCTTCTTGATGCTTTAGGGTAAAATTATTCATTTATTAGATCTTATGTAGAAATTGATCAAATGATTGATAAATGTGCCAAGAAAGAACTAAAGTAAACATACAAACATTGAATTAGGCCAAATTGAGGCTTGACTTTGAAAAAAGCTCACAGTGTATTTATATATCATTTTTCATGTATTATTTTCAAACGATGGAGATTCTGTTCACCATAAAATTTGATATGGGATGTATGTTTGACAGTTAAGATTGATGCTAGTATCGATAATATTATGTCACAAGCCTTAGTTACAATATCAGTTAACATTTGGTTTCAAATAATGGGATGGATGTTGTCACGAACAAATATCAATCAGCGATATTATGATAGTTACATTTCTGTTTATTACCTCCAGGCTTGATCTTTTATTATGTGAAAGATATAACTGTAAGGCTTGCTCCCTTCAACATACTATAGGTATTTGTCCTTAGAATTCAATGGTAATTAATACTGATAAATACTTTAGTCGCATTTTTTAGTTATAATTTTAGCATTAACCTGCATAGATCAACAATCATCAAATTTGATCAACACTAACCAACATTGATCAACTTTAAATAAACTCTAATCAATAATAAATTACTTATGATAAATTGAAAATAATTATGATATTTCATGCGCGCATTCACAAATTATTTAAAATTTATTAAACTAAAAAATTATGACAAATTTCATTAATTGTTATTACTTTTTATTTCCAATTAGAAATACCATAATATGCCCATTCAATTAAAAAAAAGAATCGTGAAAATATTTTTAATTCTAAGGGAAATAATTTCCTTGTATAAACTTTCCTTCAAAAAAATAGGGAGCAGGGAAGAGAATCCTTTGTTGTTTGAGAATATTATTATGAGCAATTAATGCTTTCACAAAATGAAAATATGAGTAATTTTTATGATTACATATTAACTAATCTAGCCTACTGTCAAAGTGAATTAGGGTCTATTAGCATATTAAACCTATTATACACTCGAAAATATTTCAATTTGCTTCTTTATACTCCAATTTCTTCTAAAAAATGTTCTCAATCAGCCCCAGTTGGCTATTACCAAGTCCAACCTACTCTAATTGGCTAATCGTTAATTAAAAAACGAACAAGTCCTTAATTGAAGTGATAAATTTGTTAAGCTTACCTCATGATTTTCTTTTGATGGAAAAGATTACCGAATTAATTACAAAATTATGCAAAATCTTTTTGTATCTCTCTTTGCCTAGACGAAAAGGAATTAACCGCGGCAAGATTTAGCATTTATTTTCATTAGATTCCAAATTCCAAATTGCACGCTGTAAAAATATTTTTTTAAAAAAAAGAGTTAAAAAGCCCCGGAGTAGAAGAAGGAAAGAGAAATCCAATACGATGATGCACAGCTGGCAGCCTACTAATCGACGGCCAAAATTACGTGCCAGCGGAGATGCTGATGTAGATTTGTTTCTCTTATTTACAATTTCCTTTTTTCTGTATTCCCCACAACTTTCCATTATTTTTCCAGCCCTCAATCATTGGACCTCTCTTTTTGCCTCCCCTCTCTCTCTCTCTCTCGCTCTTCGCCCCGGCCCCCTCCCCTCCGGCGTAAATAAAAGGCCACCCTCCTCTTGCAATTTCGTACCCCCAAACTCTCTCTCGAAAATCTCTCTCCAGCTTTCATGGTAGCTCTGCTATGGTCTGATCTGATAGTGGAGAATTTTTGGAGGAGAAACTCATAATCAAAGCATAAACACGACCCTAATTTTATCAATCCCCTCCTTCTCTCTCTTTTTATATGGGTTTTTCTCTCGTTTTCCTTCAAAGTCATCCATTGAAGAGAGATTTCAGTTCTCCCAAGAGATTCTGCCCTGTTTTTTTAGAGAGAGAATAAAAGGTTTATCTTCGCACATAATATGTCTTTGGTGTTTGAGCTCTTGTTCTGTGAAGACGAGAAAGTTGAGGGAGAGTGGGAGAAAGAAAGATAGCATTTAATTATATCTTCTTTTTTTTTTTTTTTTTGGCTTTTTTATTAACCTTTTTTCATCCAAATCTAACCCAAATTCAGCAGAAACCCAAAAACAGAGGTCTCAATTTTCACGTCATCAAGATAAATTCTTCTGCAGGTAGATTTCTGTTTCTCTGTTTCTGGGGTTTTTCTCTGCCGATATTCAAAGAGTTTCTCTCTCTTTTAATCGACTATTGCAATCGATCCAGTAATTTACATCCGGGTTTTTGCTAATCTAATCGGTTATCCCATCTGGGTTCTAATCTAAACCCAGAATTCCTTCAAAATCTTGCCACTAGGCATCTGCGTTTTATCAAAAGTTCTCAACTTTGATTAGATTTTTGCAGGGAACATTATTCCATCGTCAACAACCAAAGCGAAGAGATGTCAGCAACAGTAATCAGCGAGCCAATGATGGTATCAACCCAAGACTCCTCATCCACAACCGCCGCCGCCGGCGGAGCGTCTTCTCCGAAAATCGAGATCCAATTCGCTATATGCGAGTGTTGTGGTTTAACAGAGGAGTGTACGCCGGCGTACATAGAGAGGATAAGAGAGAGATACATGGGCAAGTGGGTCTGCGGCCTCTGCGCCGAAGCCGTCAAAGACGAAGTCATCCGGGCCGAGCGGCTGATCACGACGGAGGAGGCTCTGAACCGTCACTTGAACGTCTGCAAGATGTTCCGTTCCTCCGCCGGCGGCGACCCCACATCCCAACTCATCACCGCCGTACGTCACATCCTCCGCCGTAGCCTGGACCCTCGCGGCGGACTCCGATCAAGCCCTGCTAGCCCGACCCGACATGTTGCTGAGAAGAAGCGCCCTGTTCTTTCCAGGTCTGAGAGCTGCTTCCCTGATATTTCACAATGATTTTCCCGGACTGCCTAACTTGAACAAGGGTAAGAAAAAAACAGGGTATTTTGGTGGCAGTTATTTGAAGAAGAATAATGCGGTGGTGAATTGAGTGAAAATTAAGCGTAGAAAGTGCGAAATTGGTAGAAATGGTAAATGCAAAGTAGCGTGATGGCAGAGTAGAGAGAGATTAAGAGTGGTGTGAGGATCTGATCTGATCTGATCTGATCTGATCTGTTGAATATAGTGAATTCCGGAAGAAGAAATTATTCAAATCATGGTGGAGTTTCTTCCCTTTTTTTTTTTTTTTTCTAATGCTGGTAATAGCATTAGATACCCCTCCCCCCCGCCAAAAAAAACAAAAAAAGAAAAGAAAAGGTCTGGTGACTCTTGTTACCAGTTTTGGTGTTATGCAACTGTGCATATGTAGATAAAAAATCTTATATTATATATGGCTGTAATAAAATCGTTTCTGGTACTCGAATAATTTGTTCTATAGATGTTTCCATCGTAATTGCAAGTGGTTGGTTTCCCGTTTGGACTTGGAATGTTTGTGTTGAAATCTTCACCAGGACGACTTACTGGTGGCAATGGTTAATGCTGCTCTGTCCTGTCCCGGCATTGCTGGTATTTGCCACTGGAAACCATTTGTATAGTTGATAGTTGTCAATTGAACACGATTTCCCCACTCGTTTATAGGTTTTTAGGTAGTTAAGTTACGTGATCAATGGGTTGTCTAGTTAGTTTTATATTGGGTAAATAAAATTCGATTCATATTAGATTCATTTTTTGTGATTCTCAGTTTCCGTTGACTTTGCATAGGTTGTGATCATATTTTATTCGAGTTTAAAATTTAATTATATTTTGTCCACTTTGTCCTCAAAATCAGTCTCTTTATAAATAGAAATATTTATAAAGATAAACTTGTCTACATTTGAACACACTAAAAGGGAGAATCGGTATATATATATATATATATATATATATATATATATATAAGGTCTTGGATAAGAACAATAGTGGAAACAGTACTCAAATCTATGGCGAACGAGACTCATGATGTGTGCCACTACCAGTACTTTAACAATAAAAATGTTGTTGGCAAAAATTTTGCATGAATGATTGACTGTTTGTAGCAGAGACAGGCAACTGCCCTGCTTGATATTTGATTAATGATTTAATGTTGAGTGTTTTGGTGACTTTGAGAAGGCTCATTCGTTATTTTCTGAAATGATATTCAGGAAAGATACAAATCTGAGTACAGAACCATATGCAACTGCAGTTTTCTTAAGTTGACAGTACAAAAATGAACTCTGACCAGAGGGGAACCGCAGCGCTGGGATGTGACATTAGAGGCTGAAAATTTGCCGAAATGGATGGGTTTGAGATTTAAACTAGAAATATGCCACGCATATGGATTGTACAATTGGTTTACTTGCTCAATTTGCGTTGTCCTTTGGTGGGTCTCAGTCACTTCATGTGGCCAATAATGTGTTAGGATTCAAAACCCAGGAAGGGAATCAGACGTCTTTGAGAAGGAGATGAAAGTCATATTGAAATCTTATATCACGGTGCAATAGTTTGAACTCAATTTATACAAATTATTAATTATAATTTAAATTAATTTAACAAGGATTAGCATCACATTTTAATTTGAAATAAGGGTAGAGAGAGGTGGTCGTTCTAAGAAATTATAAAACACTAATAATGCTACTAATGTACCACAGATGATGATTAATCTATACGAGCGTAAATTAACTAATGAATTATATTTATAATGTGCCTTTATGTTTGCACTTGTTGGTGCCAACAATTTTTTATGTACTTTCGAGAGCACATGTTTTTATTGTCCACGTATATGTATTTTTCACATTAATTTTTAATATATATGATGGTGTGGCTTATTAAAATATATGCTCCTAAGAGTATGATATATATATTGGTTTATGCCTCCATCGTAGCACACAAATGAAGGGGAAAAAAAGGAGTTGTGTTACATCTACATCTGCTGATCTATGTGAGAGTGATTTGGGCTTAAATGCTTAATGAGGATCTCTACACATTTGATCAAGATCAGCCGTTTGATTTGGAGAAAGTTCATGATCATGTGAATGCAATAGGGCATCCATGTGGGCCCGTCCTAGGATGACAAAGTCAATAAATACCACATTCTTGTGTGCATCTTTTTATCAAGGGTATACATTTTGTGTTTGACGTGATTTCTAGAATAAATGAATAGATTAATTATGACAAAATAATTTGAATTTTTTAACATCACATGGAAACGTATTAAAATGGGTATATCTTGTGAGGTTTGCACTTACTATATTAAATTATTATTATTATTTCTAAAATTAATCAATGTTCTAATTTTGAAAATTTGTGTGAGATAATTATATATGTCGAACATATCTTTCTCAAAGTTTTTTTTGTAAAAAAGAGACAAATATTCACAAATGCAATGTATGTTATCAAATACAAAATTTTATTTTTTGGGATGTACATGATTTTAATTTAGTATTAAGAACCTTTCAAACCGAAGTCAAATCAAATTACGGGTGATAGGAATCTCACCAAATTGTAAAAATTAAGATTTGATCCGATCATAGACATCATCTATGATGTTCTAAGACATATTCTTACTGTATGGCTGCGAGATCTTAGGGAATTTGTATGGATTCCTTTCCCTCCTACCCACTCTATCTCTCTTTTCCTTATAAAATTTGAAGTATGATTAATCTTCGCGTTCAAGTGTTCTCTATTTTTAACATACTAAGATACGGTCACATATAACACTAGCATGTAATTGCTTCACAAGTATTATAATTAAGCATCATACAGAATTTTCACGATGTATACATTAAAATAAGTAGATTGGATAGTTTCTTAACACATTTTATTTTTTTCACATAATAACGGAAGAAGAAATAAATTCTGGATGAATAATTATTTGACAATGCCATGATCTTTACATTCATTTTAGATTAAGTCAGAGGGAATTTTCACGATGCATTTTAATATATTATGATAGAAATTACCAAATACATTGGCAGAGTTCTCGACTGTTCTTCCGGCAATCAAGAAACATATCATCTATGACTGAGTCGGGGGTACGTATTCACTCAATCACTCTTCTCCAACGACATATTGAGAAATTTAACGTAACTACGTCGTTTTTTTTAATACTTTTAGAGTTTAAAATATTAGAATTTAGATAGGTGTCCATTATTTTAACATTTTTAAAAATTATGTAGTATTTCAATATTTTCCTTCGTTTCACTAACAGTATCTTAGAAATTGTCACTTCACATTTAGATCCAGTCTAGTCTTTCGCCATATTCGATAAAATTAACTATTTAGATAGCGGATAGCGATTCAGGTAGCTGATAGCTGTTCAGGTAGCGAATAACGTTTCTAATTTAACTGTTAGTGGATATATAGTTGTTTAGATGAGTAGTTGAAACAAATGTGTTCGGTAAATTTAACTGTTGGGTTGGCTAATTAATGTAAATTGACGTATATAGACATAGATAATTTTTAAAGATAAAATTCTTTAAGGATATTGCTTGGTCAAAAAATATGAAACGCTACTTTTGACAAATGCTAAAAGCTAATACCATTAACTTTTCATAAATTCGGCCTAAAATGATGAAAGCTATTTGAAATACTAGTTAAAATACTAGGTTGCCAAACACTAAAAGTTAATTGATTAGTGTATTGATTTGATCAAAACACTTAAATACGGCTCAAAATGTTGTTATCGAACACGGCCAAAACCATTGATTTGGGTTTGCATTCTTTGGAAGCAAAAACATAAATATACAAATCAAGAAAACATATTTCAATAGTCAGAAATTAAGATTGTCTTTCAACCGTAATTGTTAATCTACAATTTCAATTTTTGTCTTTTACTGATCATACATATGAGCCATGAGACCAAATAATTCATCACATAAATCAGCAGAGAGGTGCAACACACGGTAAGAATCACCACATATGAACAAAATCTTTGAGGCGTTCACATGCATGAACTGTCTGTACAGAAAGAGGCTAGGACCCATTGTCTATCATTGCGAAAAGATAACGCCCACCTGCAACGATAATGATCTTGCACAATAATACATTCTGGAGTATTATAGTAATTATACTTTGTATGAAAATTGGTTATCCACGTACGTACTTGTATCAAGAATCATCTATGAATCGATCATCTATTTTTAACAATTATTTGCATTTATAACTGAATTAAAATTGATCAAGGGTTGTATTGAAGTTTATAGTCAGATAGCGGTATATTAAAATAAGACTCTTTTTATGTGAATTCTCTTTTATTTTTCAAGCATGAATTATAGTCGATCAAGATCGTAACTTTGGTCAAGATGGGATGAAGTTTGAGTGTTCTAGTTGTGTAGAAAAATTTAGATACAAGAAAATTATCAACGGTTAGTTTACCGTGACTATGCTTGGACAAATGCTTTGGGAGTTGTATTTTACAAGATATATACAAAGCTTCAGATATATTATCATTTTTTTCTATTACTTAATTGTGAAGTTCAACGATAAATATAGATAATTATACAGTAATAGATGTCAAAGCAATTATCATTTCTTTCTATTACTTAATTGTGTTATAATGACAGTAATCAAGTAAACCGCAAGGTACAAAAATGAAAAAGCTGTGACTTAATTATCACATATATAGTATAATGTGTAAGCCGATGTGGAATTTGATTAATCACAACGCATGGTCATGTTTATCTGGATATATAGCTTTATGCAGCTGTATGGTCATGTTTGAGTCAGTCCAAGTGACGTTTACAATGGCATGATTTTAGAGCTGATTTTCAAGGATTCAAGTCAAACGTATCAGACTAGACTGTATAATAAACCAATTAGCGGATGAAAAAGGGAGGAAATTTTGGCATCATCATATCAGATGAAAAATAATAGTGTTTGGTTTATTTATCAGATTAAAGTGGACCGACATTGATCCACTATAGGCTGCCTAGGCTTAGGATTCCATGCTCTTTATATCACCCATGCAAATGTGCACATGAAATCATGATTCACTTGCTTACAAAAATGACAATTCTTTTCCAGAATAAGTGACAAATGTAAACGACCAAATCGTATCAATCTCATCTTTAATTATCAAGCATTGAAAACTACCCTCCTACTCCTACCTAGTTCTTCCAAGCTTACCTCTACGTGTGTATGTTTTCTATACCTAAATCTACAACCTTTGCTTTTGCTTTTCTTTTCCCCTTTTGAGATGTGGGTCAAAAAGAAAATTCAATATTTATGATCTGTGGATTTGGATAAGTTTCGTTGAATTTTTCAATATACAAATGTTGATCGTTTTGGATGATTTTGTTTTCTTGATAAACAAATTAAAGGTTATATATTCTCAATGACATGAAGATACAATATAAAGGGAATTAAAGCTGATACCTAATTTATAGTATATATTATATAATCAAGGCATTTTGATTATCATCATTCATCACTAGGGTAAGATCCATTGATGCGTTTGCTATACGCGGGATATTTTCAAGTCATACGAGGCAAGCATGACATTTTCATTAGGTTTGCAAATGTGAGGTTTAATAGCTGTCCTCTCTTTACGGAGAATAACGCTACTAGTTGCCTTTTTACATCACCATGCAAAGTAATGATACCTCTAAACTAATGGTATTATGAGCATTCCAGGGTTAATAATAATTGATAAATAAATAATAGGCTAACGTTGACAAAATTCATTCATCACAATTACAAGTGTCATATCAACATTCGTATGAAACTTACGATGAGATCTACTTTATCCTGAGTCTTATTGAGATATCTCAAACTCAAACCTCAGCCACCTCATCAATATTAAAATTCAACAACAAATATCAATCTGACCTAGATATATAGAATGACCCTATGAAGCTTTATTGCTCTCCAGTATTGGCTTTGAGCTTAATTAACTTATAAGATATCCATACTTAATTAAACTCATAAATCATACAAATCTCCAAACCTCTGTTATTTCTCACCTTAACCAATCAAATATAAATCGAAATGGTAAAGAACAATATTTTTCTCAACCCCAACGTAACGACAGGATTTGTTGACTGTCCAAACTCAATCAATTAAAAATCCCCAAAACGTGGAAAGGAAATATATTTGTATAATCAATTAAAAATCCCCTATTTATATGGTCATCTGAATTGAGAAGCATACATCTCGAATTCTGAAACCAGGATGGTTATTCCATAGCAGTGGATCGCTTGGAAGTAGTTTACCTAATCAACCTTTGTTGAATATTGAGTTTCACATTTGTCTTCAGCCATGTAATTTTATATATATGATGTCTTCCTCATTATACATTATTGTTATTTGTTAGTACTCATTAATAACGCGGGCCGGGTTGAACTGAAAAACATTAATGTTTACCAATTTCAGAGTATTTTAATTTTGATCTCATCAGTGTCATCACCAACAATTGCGGAGACTACTCATGCAGCCATTCTAAATCTTAAACACTTGTCTAGTTGTTCTTATTGTTGGGTTTAATTCTCATAAATTATAGAAACCTATATTAGAGCAGTTGCATTCATTACAATTGATTAAGTTAACTGTTGATTCCGTGAGAAATAAATCTCTCTAACATAGTCATATAGGTGTAATCTCTAAACTTGTAAACAATATTTTATGTAAATACTGCTGCAAAATTAGACCAGTAGTATTTTGAAAATTACTACATGAGAAATTAATCAATAGCTTATCCTCGCAAAGTAAGATCTTTTTTCAAATAAAAAAAAACACGAATTAGGTCATATATATACATGAGCTGATGAGTATATTCACAAAAAAGGACGAGGGCCTGCAAAGAGCTATTAAATCTCTGTATTATATGTGTCATAATTTAACATAGGGCTATGAGAACCAGTTCAACGAAAACTAATTGCAAGGCTTGAAGGAAAAGAAATGGAGTACAAATATTTGATTCCTTATGACTATACATATAGTGGTCCCTATCACATGTCCAATAATTCCATACTCAAAGGCATCAATTAGAAGGCTTTTATTTGCTTTTAAATAATCAAGCATGATCTCCCGACAGGGCTAATCATTTAAAGTATTCATGCATGTCAATGGGGATGTAGCTCAGATGGTAGAGCGCTCCCTTAGCATGCGAGAGGTACGGGGATCGATACCCCGCATCTCCATGTTTCACTGTTTTTTTAATTTTGTGTCAATTTTTTTAAAAATTAATACAGAAACAAAGGCCTGAATTTGAAGGTATCCTCAGGAGTCAAGACTCAAGAGCATATACCCAAACAGTAAACTAATTTAACTAGCATTATAATTCTGACCAAGTCTCCCATATGTAGATGGATCCCTTTATGTAAGGGTAAATTTCCTTTTCTTGGAGGGAAAAAAAAAATTGCATGCAAAAATAGTTGTAACATGCAAACATAGAGATGTGGATAGTGTTAGGAAAAATAATTGACTAAACTCGAGCATTATATATGCGAAAGTGTGACAAAAGATGTGGACATTCGAGAATATTAAAACAAGATCAAAAACATAATAGTAGGCACAAGATTTTTTACATGGAAACCCAAATCAGGAGAAAACTACGGGCTGCAACAACGGCACAAAATCCACTATATATAGGTGAGAGTACAACGATTGATCTCAAAGCTAACGCCCAAGGAAGAAATCTACAAGGTGATTACAAAATCACTTAAACACACTCACAAGTTTAGAAAAATAGTGGAATAAAAAAGGAGATAACTCACGAGGGGCGGTGCCAAGAGGCACTCCAAAGTGCCACTCAAATGCTAGCGAATGCCCACAAAAAATGCCTACTCGAGTTGCCCAATATATAGGATGCCCAAATTGAAACTCTCTCAATAAAGAAGGAGAGATCAAAGGTTGAAGCATAAATTATCCATATAAAGGCTCGTAAAAGGGTACATGAATGTTGAGTTTATGTTCTTGAAACATCCACATAAAAACCCATAAAGGGAGCCATAAATTTTCATGAAACCGCCACAAGCAACCCATAAGACAAGGCAAGAATTTTAGTCCACTTAACACAACAATCTCCCCCTTGGACCAAAATTTCGGAAATGAGTTAACAAATTCACTCTATATAAGAACGATATCAATGCGACGTGTCCAAAAAAGACATCATCAAAGTAAGATTATAGAATCTCACAATATACTCCCTCACAATACTTCAAATATGGCGGATTAAAATTGGTGGATGAATCCGATGGAGATGAATAGCAAAATGCTTGGTACTTGAACTTCCTTGATGCTATATCGAGTTGCCCAGCAAAAAACACACAGGACACTCCTCAAATGAGGCAGGTAAATTGGCCCAGAACACATTGGCCGTGGCCCGGAACACGGTGTACCTGTGGTGGTCTCTGGATGCATCTCACCACTGCGCAAAGTAGCAAATTATTGGGAGAACGAAGATGTTGGGGCCAACTATACAAATGAAGCAGCAAATAAGGCAGAAATGGGTTGAATATATATTTGGGTTAATCAAAGTGGAATCATATGGCTTGCAAGATTACTTCAACCATGCATAAATTGTGAGCTAAATAATTTTTGGGTCGCTACATCGATAATCTTCACCTTGGATCATATTTTGAGAATGGGCAAGAACGGCAAAATTGATCTTGTACGTAGACTTCCCAATATCGATGAGAAACATCCTTCAACAAAATGCTCAAAAACCAGATCAGATGAAGACCGGCTCTAATACCACTTGTTAGGGGAAAAAAAAAAAATGACACTCCCATGGTAAAGGAGAAGGGGGCCAATGGTCAAGACTTAATTCATCCAAATAAAGCCTCATAAAAGGAGGACATTGATGGAGATTAATGCCCTCAGTAATGCATCGTCATTAACCTGGCATTAACCAGAACAATAATAGTAGAAACGGACCAAGAAAATCATGGAACTCACCAATCGGGCCTTGTCACGGAAGAGACTTCAACTCACTTGAGCAAACAAACAAATGATTTTGGGCCATTTTTTATATTGGGCAACTCTAGTAGGCATTTTTTGTGGGCATTTACTAGCATTTGAGTAACATTTTGGAGTGCCTCTTGGCACTGTCCCTCATGGGTTATGTCCTTGTTTATCCACTATTTTTCTAAATTTGTGAGAGTGTTTTAGTGATTTTGTAATCACCTTGTAGATCTCTTCATTGGGCGTTAGCTTTGAAATCAATTGTTGTACTCTCACCTATGTATAGTGGATTTTGTGCCGTTGTAATCGCCCGTGGTTTTCTCCCGATTTAATTTCCATATAAAAAATCTTGTGTCTACTATTATCTTTTTGATCTTGTTTTAATATTCTCGAATGTCCACATCCTTTGTCATGCTTTCACATATATAATGCTCGAGTTTAGACAATTATTTTTCCTAACAAGTGAATTCCCATGTAACAGCCCGGAATCAACTGCATACCCACAAATTAATACCCAATAAAATAGCAAAACTGTCAAAGATTGAAGTAGACCAAAAAGTCGCACAGGCCCACGGTCCATGGACTGGCCGTTGGGCCATCCGTGGAGCCCACTGGGAGCACACAAGATGAAGTGGACACAGAGGTCAACACGCCGGATTATGGGCTTCACTGGGCCACGCGTGTCAAGACTGGAAATGTTACTGCTGGGCTCACAACTGCTGCTGGAGACGAGGCTTGGGCCACGGCTGAAACTGAGCCCAAACGCTGGAAGACAAGGGATCATTGCAAAGCACTTCACCAATATGGGCCAATCACAAAACATCACCAATGCAAAGCACTTTATTTCGCTTCCGCATGTATGATGCTCGAGTTTAGTCAATTTTTTTTCCTTAACAGATAGAAATTGTATGTAGACAATAAATCTTACTAGTTTTAAGACCTATGATAGATATGGGTTCGTTTTAAGTTTTAATTATTCAATCTACTTATCCATATTTTCTACGCAAATGTTTGCGTAAAATTATACAATTTTTTGATTATATGATCAATTGTAGAATTACTTCATAATTATTATATAAATTTAATACAAACTAATTTGAGCACGATTTATGAATCTTCCTTCAAATTTTTTTTTAAGAAGTTTATAAATATAACACCTTATCAATACCAATCTATGTTAAGACTTCAAAACCCACAAATATATTCATATATACATGACATATGATATATGATCTATGATAAGTTTTGCGATCCATTAAGTAACACTATTGCTATGTATGCTCATTATAGTGCATATTCTCGTTAATAAATATTTTGCTGATACCCACAAATTTGACTGACTTTAATGATGGGAGAAACTGTGAATCTAAGATTGTTTTGTGTTGGGCTGTATGTGTTAAACCTGGATTGACTTGTGTGTTGGGCTTTCCAGATGGAAAGACTCTAACTTGCACTATGCATCCCACCTGGACGGTCCAAAACCTTTGTGTCTACTGAATTTTCATTACATGAAAGTTGGGACCAGTATGCTTTTGGATATAAAATGATAAATGTTCCATAAGATACTCTTTAAATATCTTGTTTTAACTTTTTTTTTTGATATTTATCTTTTCTTAACTTATAGATGATATTATCATGTATTGAATTGAACTCAAGGGATATGATTGAATAGCGGAAGGGCATTACAACTTATAAATTATACAACATTAACTTTTTGTCAATACTTTTTTGCATTTCTAAGAGTTTTTAGAATATAAAAATCCGAACTTTAGGTATGGCAATAACCAATAACCAATAACCTGACCTTAAGAAATAACCCACAGTGCTTCAAACTTTGAGAATATTTACTTTTAGTAAAATTAGAGTTATTTCAGAATGTGTTTTTCAGGAAATTTCAAACGATATTGCTTCCAAAATAACAAAAAACATATGGCATTCAAGGTTTCCTAAATTTATTTCAAATTTTAAATTGCTTGAAATATCATGTAAAATGATTCCTATATTACCGAGAATAAATAGCTACAAAGTTTGGAATATTGAAAGCTATTTCAAATGTTCAGATTATTGGTTTCCACTACCTCCAAAGTTTATATTATTACGTTCAAAACTCTTTTTAAAAAATCAGAGTTTACTCTTGTTATGTACAGTTATTGATTTGAGCAATTTGTGCGTGAGCTAGAAATACAGTCAAGTGGTCTCGAGCTGAACCTTTTGGCAAGCTTGGTTGATCTTATACTAATCTTGACTATAGACTGGTACAATTCAGCTTGAGAAGTTCGGGTTGGACAATAATTCATGTTCGGACCCCCACAAAGGCTTCATTTGACAACCTTCTCCCCCCTCAGTTTATTTGAAAATATAAACTCTAAAACCATTTGTTTTTGCCTTGAGACAGCACAAGAACATGAAAATAAGTGTATCAGGGAAAAACAACATTATAGATCAATATTCAAACAATGACCCAAATTCAGATAATGATCCTCTTCGTGCTTCAGCAAATCCGCAGCAGTCATATACGTCCATTCTGATCCAAACTTAGATTGTAGCAATCAACTGTTGCTGTGCCCCTCCAACCCATCTCACTGCAATGGGGCTTCTCACATGGTGACTTCCATCACTCCATTCAATCGAACCAAAGCTTGATGATCCTAGTACCGATTCATAAGCCTTGCCCACGCTTCTCAAAGTGATCTTGTAGGTTTGTGTTGGGTTCTTTGAGTTGAACACAAGCTTCCTTGGAGATATATTGACATCTACATTCGGTGGTGCGTTCACACTGACCTTATATACTGCATCAACTGAGCTTCCGACGTTCTTCAGTGTCCTGGTGTATTCTACCAGATGTTTCCCGGCTTTGAACACCACTGAAAATGATGGGTAGTTCAAATCACCAGGGCTAGACAGCTTCTGGGTGCTGCAATCGATTGTCCTCGGTTCTTTGAGGAAAACTGCAATCTTTTTGGAGTCATACCCAGATGCACATAAGAAAGCTATGTATTCACTAGCATCAATGTCATACACTAGGCCCGGATTCAATGCCTTATTTGGGTCAACATGACCCGACCCATGAACAAACAGGGTGGATTGCTGGCCTGTTGCCAGGTCAGTGAAGTTACTCCCGGAGTTGTCCAGGTAATAAGCTGTGGTCATAAGAGCAGACTTAACAGCAGCAGGGCTCCAATCGGGGTAAGCATTTCTGAGCAGGGCGGCCAAGCCACTCACATGAGGGCATGCCATGGAAGTGCCTGAGATGATGTTGAACTTCACCCTTCGATGGTCGATATCCAGATCCGTGGGTCCAGCAGCCCCAGTCCACCCAGCCAGGATGTTGACCCCGGGTGCAATGACGTCAGGCTTCAGGATTTCAGGTGTGAGGTGGTTGGGGCCACGGCTAGAGAACGAAGCCACTTTGGGGGCTGATGGTGAGGGGCCTATCACGGTGCCCCAGAACTTGATCGTGGCTGTTGGATTAGGGGCCGAAGAAACATACTCTTTGATCTGATTCCCAGCAATCTGACCCACCATCGTGGCTGGGATCAGGTGTGAATCAGCCAACAGTTCCTCACCGCTTTCAGCTGTATTGGCTAGAATCATGCCTACACCTCCAGCTAATTCAACTGCATGACCCTTGGCAACCCGAGCATTGCCTCCGCGATCACAAATCACCATTTTCCCAGCTACTTTCGACGCATCAAGTTCACCTGTCACATTACACATAACAGATGCAATTCAGCAGTCTGAGACACTCATTTCCAGCCAATATAGAAACACGCCATACTTTTGCACTGTGAATCACACACACACACAAGTGCCAATTTACACTCAGAAGCATCATAGTCCAACACTACATGTTACTATGAACGCGCTTGGACACAAATTGATAACTGATACAAGTATTCATGTTTCCTCATGTTTCCTCCAAGTAGCATACGTTTTCCTAGTGCAACTAGCCTGAGGTTCGGCAAGTAGCCAATGTGGTGTTAACAATGCAACCTAAAGGAAGGTTTACGAACTGCTTACTGCTAATGATCACAAAAACCAGAGACATCTACATACTAAATTATGAATCAGAGCAATGAAAATATCAACAGAAAGTTACAAGCAGCCCACAACCCAAGGCAAAGGCCAAGAGAGAAATATCAAAGCCATTGGCTTGGTTGGAAGTTGGAACCTCCGCTCTTTAGGTCTTTTCCAATTGATGCTAAGAATAGGCCCAACAAGAAGAAAACCTAATAATGGGAGGAAAAAGGTAGCAACTTTCACAATGAAATCCACATAATTACTGTTATTAGTACCTTCTTTGCAAAGACTACTGCCACAATCACCACCATAGACAAGCTCCAAGTAGGTGGTATCATTCAAGCCATCCCCAGAATACAAAGACACCCCCTTAAACCTCCTTCCATCTCCGAGCACCACATCCGCCGGAAACTCCCTGTCAATGGTGGAAGCTCCCACCGTCAAAATCCACGGCGCAATGTTCACCGCCGTAAACGCCTTTGGCCCAGAATTCCCGGCCGAGCAAGACACCAAAACCCCACTTTGCGCCGCCCGTAACGAGCCGATAGCGATCGAATCGTCGCCGTAAGCCGGAGCCAGACCCGTGGATCCGACGGAGAGAGAAATCACATGAACCCCATCCTCCATCGCCTTGTCCATTGCGGCTAGGATGTCCGAATCAAAGCACCCCTTTGCCCAGCATATTTTGTAGGCCGCAATTCGAGCCTTGATCGCCATCCCACGCGCCTCCCCTTGCGCGTACTGGAAGAGCCCGGCGCCGGAGACGACGGAGCCCGCCGCCGTGGACGCCGTGTGGGTCCCATGCCCTTCTGTGTCTCGAGGAGATTTCGACTCTTTCGTCTCGTCTATTGGCCCATGCTTCGCTTCATACCTGCAAACCCAAATCCCCGATCGATTACATTTCAAGAGCTTAAAAAGAAAAGGAATAAAAAGTCAACGCGCGTAGTGTTTATGTTTCTTACCCCTTGTAGAAGGCACGAGCTCCGATGATTTTCCGATTACAAGAGGACGCCGGAAAATGGGGCCCCAGCTCGCAGGCGCCGCGCCACGTGGAGGGCACAGGATCGTATCCGGAATCGTCGAAGCTGGGGCTCTCCGGCCAAATTCCGGTGTCGAGGACGCCAATGATGACGTGGGAGGCGTAGTGGGAATTGGGCCAGAGGCCGTAGGAGTCGGCGAGGCCGAGGAAGTGGGGAGTACGGGTGGTATGGAGGTGGCGGACCTGGTCGGGGGCGACGTAGAGGACGGCGGGGTGACGGAGGAGCTCAGCGACGTCGGAAGGGGCTAGGCGGGCGGCGAAGGCGGTGGCGGAGTGGGAGTAGGAGTAGAGGAGGTCGGCTGAGGACGAGGAGGAGAGAGAGCGGAGGATGGAGGAGTGCCAGTCGTGTGCCGAGGGGAGGGCGGCGGGTTTGTGGGAATTTGACACGTGGATGATAAACGTTGATTCGGGTTCGGATTCGGATTGGGATTGGGATTGGCTTTGGGTTGGTGAGAGAAAGATGAGGAGGAGGAGGAAGAAGAGGAGAGAGAAGAGGGGACTAGGAGAGAGAGTGGCCATGGTGGATAATTGTCAGCCTGCTATGGGGCGGGGTGCTTCCCAACTAAAATGAGGCTGAGCAATGAAAACTACAGCAGATTTTTTTTTTTTTTTTTGGGGGGGGGGGGGGTTGTGTGTGTTGAATATTCTTGTGGGGATGATGAAATTCAAATATTGAATTGAGGTGTCGAGAATCTCCAGTATTGCGATACAAGGGCTGCCACATCTATCTACTAAAAATTGAGTTAAAACAATGAGATGGTAATGAGATAAACATCCCGGTGGTGGTTTCATTCATTCAATTCACGGGAAGCATATTGCTTGCTTACAAACCTTGGCTACCCTTGGATTCGATGTCTGACTCAAACTCGGTTTTGAGGAAAGTTGGCTGGGTTCGAAGAGCTCATTTAAGTGTTCTGGGTGGGAAATCGGCTTTATTCCATAGGTATGTATAAACTTTATTCTAGTTCGGATGTGTATATTTTAACAGTAAAGCACATACTTGATATTTTCTTTGAGCAGGACTTCTAATATTCTAAATTTTTCAATGATTTTCAAGTTAAATTGCGTAAAAATGTGAATAATAAAATTAAGAATAATTGATTATGGAAGCTCAAGCTGGATTCTGTGAAAACTCAGCTTTGTTAAATCCCAGCTCAGACTCACTTTGACCAAGTTTACTAGGCTCAGGCTCAGCTCAGCTATACCCCCTAACTGATGTTTATGTTATTGAAGCATCACCCTTGAGTTGATAGAAGGACAGAGACTTCAGATGATGTTGTCTATGAGGGACAAGTCGAATGAATAGTGATTACATTGTGGGCTCTATTCAGAGTCATCAATCATCAGTAGGGCCAGCACTACATTTAACAAAACGCACATAAAAACTATAGCAGTGGTTATTGACGCAGACGGTGTACCCAGCAATTTCACGATGGAGACATTGTGAGTTACATAGCCTCTTTTCGTACGACCTTTTAAATTTATTAGTCTTAACTCATTTTAATTGATCTGAAAAAACACTAATTTTAATTAATTTTAACTTATTTTAACTCACTTTAACTCACCCCTTCATAATTTTAATAATTTATAAAATATCATATAAGATTTAATTATTTTTACAAAGTAGTATGATTTGAAAATAGTAAAAATTTATAAGTAAATTAAGGTGGGTAAAACAATGAAGTAGGTTAAGTAGGTTGAAGTAGGTTGAGGTGGGTTGAATTACATTGAAGTTGGTTGAATTTTTTTAGGTGATAAATTAAACTTGATTAAAATAATAAAAGTAAATTGAAGTGACTTGAGGTTGATATTTTAGAATTGACCCACGAAAAGAATAGGACCTAAAAAATTAGAAAAAAAAGTATTCCGTCTGCAACTATGAAATTTGATAATTTCTTATCATGTTCAAAATCCGTAACTACGGGAATCATTTAATTTCTAATTGCAATTTGTAAACGTGAGACACAGATAAAGATATGGAGATATGAAAATGATTACAGGAATGCATCGTACAAATTAAACGACGCAAAACATTTAAACACGTATCAGTGCCACCTCCTAGATTTTAAAATTAACAACAAATTTATATTGCTGATATATTTTGTAACAATTACGATCATACCATTTTCTTATGTTACATTTGAATTTTTCGAATAGGGGGCCTGTTATTTTCGTGGGTAAATTAAAATTGGTAAAAGGGCGATGTAGGTTGAAGTAGATTGAAGTGGGTTGAAGTAGGTTTAATTTTTTTAATGTCATAAATTTAACTTTAGTTGATAGTAGAAGTGGGTTGAAGTGGTTTTAAATATATTGAAGTGGGTTGAAGTGTGTTGAGATTGATATTTTCAAATTTACCCATGAAAAAAAAGGTCCGTATATAAAAAGTTGTCATCAATAAATTTTATAACTCTAATCATCAAAAATAATTGACAAGTTGTGCCGACCTCCAACTTTCAGAAAAAGTTACAAAATTGTGAAATTACCATTCTGCGAAAAAATGCATTAAAAATTACCATAACCTCATAAATTATCACATATATTTACATTCTCATTATTTTAACCCACTTTAACCCACCACCAAAAAAATATACCAACTTCAACCCACCTCAAAAACAATACCAACTTCAATCCACCTGAATTAACCTCAATCCACTTCACCCTTTTATGCACCCTAATTTACCTACGAAAAGAACAAGCCCGTAATTTGAGGAAAAACAACGATAGCGGCGAACTTTGTACAAGTCGAAATAGTGTGATTATATTGTTGGCCAAGTTTGAGACTGAACACACTTTATATATTATAAGTCTCATATTCTCCAATGCCAGTACCTTACCAACTTGCATTGTATCCTGAATCACATCATCTACAAAAATTTAATGACAAAAAATATTTCCGGACGCTATGCAGGTGAAGATTCTTTGTTATTTTTCACCTAAAAAAGTCCAATACGAAGATTGGGGTCTGGTTGAAAATGACATACAAGTACCCCTAGATTTATAATTTATTGACGTCGTGCACCAACCAATTGTCTTCCTCTCATGACCAGCAAGTAGCAAGTTGAGGTTATATTTAAAGAAAAAACAAAAATAACAGAACATTGGCTTTTGCTTCTTGTAATGTCCTCTGAAGCTTAAATTTACTGTCAATCTGTCATCAAGTGACTAATGACAGCAAAATGTCTTTCGGGATAGTGAAACTGACATAGCTCTGGAGTTTCACACATTACATTCACTCAACTGAATACACCAAACTGGTGTCATACTTGCACATCAGCTTAGTCCAGGCCAGGTGAGCCATCGTCGCTCAAGGTTCGGCACTCGTACTCACCAGCTCTCGGAAGAGTCATGTTCCAACCAGAGAGCTAACCTTATGATGAGAAACATACATAGCCTACTGTCAATCTGGACACTTGTTAGCCTCAAATGACTAATCTCTTTTCTATATGGTATAATATATGAGAAAAAAAGAAAAAAGAAACGAATTCAGATTGCAGCAGCATCGGCTTCTCTTATGGAACTTGCTCAGCAGCTAATACAAATAATTATACCGGAAGAATAGAACATGTAAAATATCAGATTTGATTGTCAACTACAGCAACAAACAGAACACCTACGTACACAACTAGGGCAAAGCTTTACCTTACTACAGCAATTACTCAAGCAACGTAACCTAAACGAGCAGCAATTGGGACCAAAACACGAGCAACCTTGCAAGCCGCAGCGTTTCAGGCAAAAGTTCTCCCTGGAGCAACAGTGACAACAATGACAACATGCTCTCTTTTCTACTTGCTGCTGATTATGCGCCATGCTTGTTTTACAGCATCCACTCAAACAGCAAATCCACGATGATTTCAAACAGGACTTTTTCCTGGTCATCATACACAACAATTATAGTTAGATTAAGTTTTGTTTGACTGTTATCCACTTCTGCTTTGATTATTAGCCAGTGCTTTTCAAGTTTGGGGATCCGATGGAGCAACAGTTCACAAGGACCGCAACTGATGGTAAGGGTGCATACATTCAAACCCTCCACCAGTGCCGTGGTACTGTAGGTGTCAATCTGGTTTGTTAAATTTCTAAAACTGCTTAAAAAGACCCATGTTCGTCAAATGATTAAGCCCTTTTCAATCTCAAGATTATTCATTTCAATTCTAGCTCCCCCTCCATGACATGAAAACACACTAGGTTACTCTAAATAGGAACAAAGGCACAAGGAAATCAGAGAAAATAGCAGTCCCAAACCATTAGATCCATATTCATTCCACATCTGAGTAAATTAGACTAAAACAACGGTTCTGGAAATGAAGATAAAGTTGATAGAATGGAGTATCCATAGCAGAAGGCCAAAAATACTTAAAAAGTTACCTGTTTCTTGTCCAACAGCAGTTTGGTTCATGAGGCCTCTGACTTCTGCAGGTAAAATCCCCCCCCCCCCCCCCCCCCCCCCCAAAAAAAAGCAATCAAATTTCATATCAAATTGTCACTCAAAATTGAAGAAACCACTTAGAGAAAAGAACATACATCGCTAAGAAGGGATCTTGTTTCGCTGCTACAAATTCACTGAGTCTGTTGGCAGCATATCAAAAGAAAGAGGAGACTTTCAGAAAGGCAGCTCAAAAATTGGCCAGAGAGACACGGCTAATAACATGGATACATGACAAAACTCTATGACTGTTGACCAGCAAAATGGCTTTATAAAAGCTATTCAAGGAGCCATACATACTCTTTGCAGCACCTAGAAGAAGGTTGAACGCCATCAAGTGACTTTAATTCCTCCTGCTCTCCATGATATCATCAGTGAATACACGTTAAATAATCATTTACAACATGCAAGTCCATGCACAATGATGTATACCATATCATGAAGAAGCTACCATGAGAATAAAAGCAAAGTATAATTAATCAGACCTCTGGCGGGCACAATATAGTGCCTTGCTTCAGCTTATGATAAAATACATAGACACTTAATGGTAAAAGGTCTTAGAAAGACGCATAGGTTTGATAATATGTATTGTACAAACATTCCTTATAAGAATAGCTTTTCCCTATAATTGTTATTTCACAAAGTGAATCAACAGAACTACTTCTTTGGTCATTCATTGGATCTGCCTACCCAGAGGGGAGGCTTGATTCGGAACGGAAAATATCCAGAATTTTTCGCATTATTCTGAACCTTAAATGGAATACAACTCTAAAACAAGTAGAGGTGACATTATCAAGTATGGATCACTCGACCATATTACATATACATCCTCAAATTCTTAATGCGAGTTTTGTTTTCAGATAATAAAAACTCAAATTATTGGCAATTCATATTTCATTACTGATCTGTTTGTCCTCACTTATCATCAGAGAAGATCACTCCGTAAATTCAGAATCGGGGTTGTTTGAGGCTTGGGCAAGCCCCTTTCCCTTTTCGGGCCCTCTCCCTCCAGACTTGCCGGGCCTAGTGTTGAGGGGTTCCACAACATCTGTGATGTCCATATGGACACCAGGATCCTTGCTGGTGTACTTAGAACCAAGCATGATCGAGTTGTTGACAGCCTGGCAATTGCTGTTGACATAGGTCTCCCCAATACCTTCAGGCTGATCATCCAGGGACTCGCCTTGGTCGTCAAGCTTTCGATGATGACCCAGCACTTCACCCCTCATAGTGGCACCCGTGTTTGTCCCTGCAAGAGTGATGACTCTGAACCCATGTTCATCCCCATCCCTCAAGGGATCACTTGAACCTGGCTTGTTGAGTTGGTGAAAATCAGTGAGCCGGCTGGTAAGTGTAGAGATCATCTGCCTAATCTCGCGGTCCAATTGCCTCTGCTTTTGCCCTTCCGGGCTAGATTTGGGCATTTCGGTAGGCATAGTTTTGCAAGAATGAAATCACAACCAAAACAAGCAAAGGCTTATCTGGGATTGAGGGAAAGTTGGTTTCCAAAGACATATTTCGAGAGAACGAACGACAGGGTTATATATAGGAGTGATGAGGCTTAAAGTTTGACAGGGAATAAACAAATGGATTGCCTTGCATGGCAATTCAAGTATATATTGTTGTTTAATATAACACTTTTTAAATATGTAGGCTTGGGATAAGGGTTGCTTGACACTGGGTTCACCATAGGTGCGTCCATTAACTATGTTTCAGAGCAGTTCTAGTGTGATTTATATACGTTACTTCTTCATAAAAAGATGCAAAAGTTGCGAGGGGGGGAAAAGTGCTTTCCTCAAAGCAGATTGTCTGCTGATTATACCCTCTGCCTTTAGTCATCTCATCCACCTTACTATATCTCCAAAAAACCACAAAAGAAAGAAAAAACTGATCCAGAGATTATATGAGCAAGAAAAGTATGGATATTTGTAGGGAAGAAGCAGCATGAGCACAGGAAAATGAAGAATAAAGAGTGAAAAAGGAGAACCTGAAGGAGACCAATCTCTCGCTCCAAGAGGTGAAGCTTAGCTTGTTGACGTCGTTTGGCATACAAGTCAAGATACCCTGGTGGCGACTTTGGCCTTGGTTGCTCCGCCATCCCTTTCGTCTCCTTCTCCCCTGTTTTCCAGATACTTACACACACACACACACACACACAAAGAGCCGGCTGTCTGGCGACTTGCAATGAGGCACTAACCTAATAGAGGGGAGAAGATGAAAGAAAAAAACAGAGGAACAGGGCGGAAGATGGCAGAGAGAGGACTTCCTACTCTGCGCTGTGCTCACTGCCTGAACGGCGCACGTGACTTCCTATAGTGTGTTCTGACCACCAACCTTCCTGCACTGTCATATTCATACGCTCTGCCACCAATGTTAACGTTATCAACATATTTTTTAAATGCTAAATTCTGCTTATTAACTCTTCTTTGAACTTGTACTCTACAGCTTTAACCTGAGATTGATTCTCTTACTTATACACCGATAAATTAATACGGGCTTATCGTTCAGCGTGCAAAGAGGACGAAGAGCGGAGGAAGAAGTTGAGGGTGTCAGCTTCTCGTTTAGCGTGCAAAGAGGGGGAAGAGGCCAACAATGTGTAGCTGTCAGCATCGTCGCTGACTCTGAGTCACTCACAGTCACAATCAAACCTGAACGTGGCTTCAATTCATGGCTACTGTTACTGTTACATCACAGGATACTCTCACTCTATGTCTCAGCCTTCGCTCCCCATTTTTTAAAACTTTTTTCTTTCTTGGTAAACATGGGACAACCCTTACCAAAGTATCTCCCTGTCATTAATTTCGAGGGAGAATTCGTTTAAATAAAAGTTCTAGCTTGTACACCCAATATTGTCCCATTCTTTTTACTGAGATACCCAAACAAAGTAACGTACATCATCTTTCCGTGTTTAACCCCACCTCATGAACCTACCGTCTAATCCTCTATACAATCCAGATCCAGATACAGTGTAAGTTTTCCGTATAGTCGCCAAGTTAATCATTTGCCAATATTGCACAACAATATGTTCTTCAAACATAACTCTCAACCCCTCAAAATTTTGCTGAATAAGCCAGGAAATTACAGTGGCAAGCTATGACTCAATATGATCACCAGATATAATAAATACAAATAATGAAAAGACTAATGGGGAGAGTGATTTAGAATAGATAGGATTGCTCTTCTTTATACATATCACTGTTGTTGTTCCAATGCAGAAAAAAGTGGTGTTCTATAATCTGTGGCATATGAATATTCTGACTGATAAGATGGTCATGGAGTGTATATAATGACCAAATATAGACAACAAGGAATACAGACAGAGCAACTGACCATCTATAGCTTCAATCAAATGAAGCTTATTCCCCTGAGTTTGTAAATCTACAACACTAACTAGGGTAGTCAACTCATCTTAAGCATGACTCAGCTTAAAACTTCAGGAGGAATGAGGCCAAGTACAGAAAGCCCCTACCTCCAAGAAAATAAGACATAGTTCTGCCTTCAACCATTCGTATGCACGGCAAGGAAAATCCTCAATGACAAGAAAATGAGGTAGAGGGATATAAGGCCAACCCCCAACGTCCTACTGGGTCTCATGTCTTTACAGAGAAAAACCACAGCTGCCCAGACAAGCCCCGCCAGCAGAAACACAATTGTGAAAAACAAGCTGTTGTCCTCAGGAATTGCAAGTGAATTAGGCCTGGCTGATGAGGCAGCAAGCAGTAATGAAATCCCGAGACCAATTAATGTGTTGAACATGGGACCTGCATAGCACCCTGATAACGCTATCTGCACACCATCCCCACCGTTTAGGGCCAATGCCACACTAGACACCAGATCTCCCATTGAGTTCCCCCATGCTAATACTGTCAATCCAAGAATGGATGGCTTGATTCCCAGTATTATGCCGTATGCTACCACGAGAGCAACAAGTTCATTTGCAATGATGTAGAACCACACAATGCTCATTGTGAAACCCCCAAGTAACCATGGCAACAAAAATCTCTGAGGTGGGTGTTCTGACCTGGTATACCAATATGCCAGAACTCCTAGTACGGAACCACTGGCCAGTGCAATGATGTAAGCAATTTCTTTGCTCATTGGACCTGGATTTTCCCCTTTACTATATATAAATACAAGGAGAATAGGAGCCAAGGAGACACTGGCCACAGCATAAGGCTTTGACCATGTTTCCTCCTCCACCATTGGAATTGTCAGCCGTCTTGGCACGGTCAAAGGAAGCTCCAAGAGTGAAAACAGCTGGGGGCAGGAAAAGAATGGTTTCGCAGTTTCCCTATGCTCATCATTCCAACCCCAAGGAGGCCTCTCGCTTCCGAACGAGTTCTTGGAATTATTTGAGTAGATTGCAAGGCTTGAAGCCCACATCCACTGTGGCACGGCAGGATGGAGTCTAGGAGTAATATTCTCGAACTCAATGTCAAGTAGGGGATTATAGACAACATCCTCCTCTACACTACCCTGAGATAAGATGCTCCCTTTCATTGGAAGCAGTGTCAGTGAGTCAAATTTCAATCTTTGTGCTTGTTTTCTCAACATCTCATTTGCCGCAACAACAAATGCATACAAAACATATAGCATCAAATACGCAATAGCACCCCCAACACTTATCTTTCCAACAACTGAGATCAACAAAAGAGCCAAGATCGCAATGAAAAAGAAGCTGACATCTCTAATAAAGCATCTCTTATCAATATGAACTCGCTTCTTAGCAACCAACAATGAAACAGTACCAACAACAACACAAGTCACAAAAACAGCAGCACCCAACACACTGTTCAATCCAATCTCACCAGCACCGGTGCCCACAAAAGCAGCGATGCTGGCAAACACATCGGGAGCACCATTCCCAAGTGGAAGGAGAGTGACTCCTGCAACTGTGGGAGGCAATTTCAAGGTTTCAGACAGTTTCGCCAACGAAGAACAGAAGTAATCAGCAGCTGTATTACCTAGGAGGTAAAACAATGCTGCAAGCCAAACACCCAAAACAACATAACCCAATACCACAACCCTATTGCATTTACAGTAAAAGAAGCCCAAGTAATCAAAGAACCCACGAGTAGTACATTCTGGATGAGCCTTCAAGCACTCACACCGCGTATTGAAACCATCACGATCGAGCAATCCAACGCAAAAAATGAGCTCATCTTCACCAGAAACATTATCTAAACTAGAACCATTAACCAAGTGTGAAGAATTATCACTAATCTCCGTAATATTGCGACGAATTATCTCCATATGAAGTGACCCATTATGAAAATTTGAAGAATAGGGCCAGCGATCGTGGACGAATGATGATTGCCAACGTAAAGGGTTTCTAAGAATATCTAATCTATTGTAGAAATAGAGAAACAGGATCACAGCAGATAACCCATTGAAGACACCACGAAATTGCATACTTCTCTTATGGGTAAAGAAACCCAATTGATCCATATCTCGTAATTGAGCCAACTACATTGGACAACAGAGACGATACAATTGAATGCAGAATTGGGAAGTGTCTAGGGTTCCAATTTCTGGAGTAATTGAAACCCTAGGATCTTGGAAATGGGAAAGATCAAAGACGAGTTATGGAACGTCGAATTCTGATTTTTTTGAGGTGAAATTGACAAGAGCGGATGAGAATGATTTAGCCTTATGTTACAGGGCATTTTATGTAACTGAAATAGTAGTGAGTTAGTAGTATGAGTTTTCTCAGCTGAGTTTGTTAGAGCATGTGCAGCAAGAGCCTCGCGGGCAAATTAGAAGGGAGAGAAAGGGGGTGAGGCAACGAGAAGTGCTCCAATGGCTGACTCATGCCAGGCGCCTCGCAGGAAGGCTCACTGATGGAAGGAGGCTCACCGGTGAGAAAGGGTAGCTTTTTTATTTTTTAATATCTTTTTGATTAATTTTTTCTTTTTTTAAATTCTAAAAATAGAATTGTATGTTATAAAGTGGTATTATTTTATTTGATGAACTAAAGTGGTGAGTCTTTAACTGAAAAGTGTGAGAATTGTGAGGAAAAAAATTAGAGAGAGGATTAATGCGACAATAATAGGTTACACCGATCGGCCAAAAATTTGGCTAACAGCTGAATGTTCTCTTAGATATTGGACTGTATAAGTAGGAGAGAGATGCTCATTTTGAGGCAGTCAATGAATGAAAAATACAAATTTACTTTCTCTCTCTAGAAACTCTTTCTTCTTCCCCGGTTCTTTTTCTCTACCCCAAATTCTCTGATTAATTTCCCGTGTAGAGCTTTCGAAGAGGCCTTTCTCCATTTCTCTGGCACTCTTCTTAAGTTCTGCATCACCTTACCGCAAATTCTTCCTTCTTTGTGGGTTGATTTTTGCGTCTTCGATTGTTTAGCGTCGGAAAATTTGTCGAATTATGTGGAATCTTTGATGTTTGTTTCTCGCCCTCCTGGGCCTGCAATGGCGGATTTTCGCAAGCTTGTGCCTTTGCGACCAAACTCAATCAAATTTCCTCCCAATGTTCAGGCGGGTTTGTTTGTAGCTCTGTCACGTGGGAAACATGCGCCTGAAAAAGATTATCTCAAAATTATCCATCAATTAAAAAAAAAATAGAGTAAGCACATGTTCGTTTCGTTAGTCCTTTTTAATTTACCAACTTCAACCTATTTCAATTTATTTTAATCTATTTTATTCAACTTTAACCCACTTCAACCAATTTCAATTCACCTCCTTCAAAATTTTATTCTTACTATTTTAACCAACTTCAAAAAATATACCAATTTCAACCAACCTCAATCTACTTAATCCACTTCAACCACTTCCCCACTTCAATAAAAAATAACAATTTCAACCCAATTCAATCCACTTCAATCAATTTCACTCTTTTACTAACCTTAGTTTACTAACGAAAAGAACAAGCCCTGATATGGGCTATCCACTGAGCTAGAGTGCTGGACCTACGTCCCATCAGTCCAGACCTCAATGTATACATACACAAGCCCATGGAAAGAGTTGATACACCCAATTTCTCGTGCTCCTCCACACATACCCCTGTCGCCCAATATATATATCATACTTCTGATAGCACATACTCTCAATAATTACATCAGTAAATATATATTAAAAAATTAATATATGATAAATACACACGTAAAAAATATCTTGGATAATGAGAGTATATGCTCCTGAGAGGACATAAGAAATTGCCCCTACCCTGCTCCAAAAAAAAAGATCAGGAAGAAAAGGCTGATATATATATATATATATATTCTATATATATATATATATATATATATATATATATATATATATATATCTATATATATATATATATATATATATATATATAACTTGCGAAGCTAGTATGAGTCATGTGTCAAATTTTTTAAAAATTTGGACTTTTTCCAACGTAATTACAAACCTAATTCAAAGTTACGTAAATTATTATTTTAATTAAAATAATTAATAGTGAAAGATATTTACTATTATAAATCTGAAATATTAGGGATATTAAATATATTATAATCATAGTTACGAATCCTATTTACTATAATTATATAATTATTAAGAAATAACAAAAGATTTTTATTTCTATTATTATTATTATCATCATCATCATCGTCATCACACCCATGTGATCTTACCACAAATAATTTATCACATGAATAACAAATAATTCATGAATCATGTAAAATTGTTATACCCAGTTAAATTTAAAAAAAGATGCAGTGAGACATCCAATCAGTTTAAGATATTATGGATTTTTTTTTTTGGGCATTCACAAGTAATTTTGAGAGTGGATTTTCAACTTGATTAAAAAAATATTATAATTTTTTTTTTAATAGAGGCTCAAATAAATTCTCCACAAACTACATGAATTATGAATTACGAATATGATTTACTATACTTTTTCATTTAATGGGACTATAGTTGGTGTTGCAAAACTGAAGTGAGTAGGACGGAAACTTGCGTTCCTCTAATGTGTCTCCATCTTGATTTCGGGGGTGATTTGAGAAGCTTATTTGTTCTCCGTGTGGCTAGAAGACCAATTTAATTATATTAGAGTGGTTAATCTCTGTATGTCTTCCTTAATTATGTGTTTGAAGGTGGACAATTAAATCAACAGGGACAAAGATTGGAGCACGGAACAATAGCCATGGATGGAACTCCTCAAAAGAGAGTTTTCAATTGACCTTCTTTGCCATACTCTATGACTAGCTAGGGGCTGACTAGAGATTTAACGGTGATAGGTTGCTCACTGTTTTTACTTTGTTTTATTTTTTTATTTTGATATTTTACTATTGTTTTTAAACTTCTATACTTTTTGCTATATATATAATTATAAAGGAACAAAATAAGGCTTTCTTCAGCGAAGTTGTCATGCCACTTCCTCAACCCAAAAGATCAGAAACAAAGCGCAACACCTTCCCCTACATATCACATTCACAGCATTGATGCTTGAAAATCATCACAAGTCATCAAATTCTCAAGTCTCCATCTCACATTGGCAAGTCATACTCTTGCTTGTATATATGTTCAATTCAAAGTACTGCTGGAATTATTGGGCATGATTTCTTACAGGGGAGAACCTTCAATCTCAAGAGGGTGCATGGCAATCCAATAACGAAGTCCTAGTGGAAATGTTATACCAACCATTGACTTTGAAGTGGGACTGGCCAAAGAGGCAGTGACTAGCATTGACAAGTTCAAAGAAACACTGACAATTGAAAGTTGAAACAACTAACAAGTCAGCTGTTAACCTTAAAACCTCATGCCTGGACTTTCTCATGAGGTTTTTTTGGGGTGGAGGGGTTGGGGGGTGGAGGGGTTGGAGTTAATGAGATAATAGGCATTGGAACGAGTATGCTATCAAGATGTGCCATTTCATACCCTGTCATACAATTAGCTTAACTTCAAGTCTAAGATTAACAAAGCTAACAAAGCCCATGAGGTTCAGTGCAAGGCTAAAAGACCAAGGACCTCAACACCTCTGTATGTTCAGCAAAATTTTCCACTCTTCTTACAAACGCTGAAACGCACAACACTAAATTTACATTCTTCTCACTATAACTGGATTGGCTAATTCGAAGTGTAAGACGAACAATTGAGTGGTTCATACTGGAGCAAACTGATTGCCAGATGGAGGTGCACCAGGTGCCCGGTACTTCATTACAACGCCCTCTAAAATACCATCCGACCTGAAAGTTGGCGAGAATAACCTAGGGTCAACAGGACCAGGCAGCTTGAATGAGACAGTGAATGGTCCTGGTGGGCTCAGCTGTGCCACGTTCATGTGGTAAACTGTTTTAGGATTCTTCTTGGCTAGTTCCCCACCATTTATTACCCCTTGAAGATGGACCTTCCCATCACGCTCAATCTCACAGCTTAGTTCACCTGCAGAAACCAGCATTGAATATTGATGTCATCAGAAACTCCGAATAGATCAGAACAAGAGTACTTGATTGCATTGTATTCCACAGTTGGAAACCAACTCAACTGAGCTATGAACGAGGGACAATAGATAGGTTCTATTATTCACTCTTCACGTCTCCTAGGTCCTCATGCAACTACCCTCAAGGCTTGAAGCCAGAGGATAGAGTCAACTGCTGCCTTACAAAATAATTCAGTAATGGGGTTGCTGAGTTTAGAACTTGGGACAAATAAGGTATAAAGGCTTTGGTAGCATGTCAAGCAATCAACTCAACCATAGTTGATGGCATATTAATAGGTTTTACCATCTCTCTGACAATCAGGCTTTTCTTCCACATGTAATGTAATTTGTATCTAATACCAGAGCCAGGCAAGATGAACGTATAATAGCAACAATGCACAAAAACTGATTGCTTTCCATGCCAAACTTTCCAAAGCTGCCATGTATGCTTAACCTCGAAAGACGCACGCATACGTGAAACTTACATTGGTCCTTTCTAACTCCTGGAAGTGCAACCCGAAACAAGTAAGCAGATTCGCTTACTCCAATGTCCACATGACCAATGGGAGGTCCAGGTGTTCCTTCTCTAGCTGTTCCAGTAAGGACAACAGATGGTGTGATATTGGCCGTAGAATTCTCTCCCATATCAATTTCACCAACTTAGCACCTCAACTAACTTCACCAGTCAAAAAAAACATGGCAACAAGTATCAGACCCAAAGTGAATAGCTTACAATAAATAGAATATATCAATAAAGTAATTAATAGAACACAGCTTTCACATGTGCAAAAGTACAATTCTTAAAGGGGGGGGGGGGAGAAGTGTCAACAACAAGCTTAAATCATCAAAAGACGTTCTGAAGCATGTTATATGTAACTTAAAGTGCTTTAACATGACAATCATGAGAACCTCCTTGGCTGCCCTTGTGGCAAGGAGTTCTTGAAGGAACAGAGAGAAATATATGTTCCGTCCAAGAAACTCACCTCACAAATTGCATACCTTGTTAGACCACATTCTTCACTCGCATCAAAGCAATAGGATATTTTACGGAATGAATAAGGATTTCCCAAATCTTCATTCTAGAATTAGGAAAGAAAAGGCCAAAGATTCTATGGCTAGTAAATGCGCTTAGCTACTAGCTTTCAGACACCAATGAAAACGTGTAATCCTGCCAGAGTATAAATATATATAGACAATAAACTAAGACCTGCAGCCAGTAAGCGAGGGCTCCTGCTAAATAGAGGTCAAGACTCAAGAGAATGCAAGCTGTGATTTCCGGGTCCCTCTAAGTCACCCAAACTTGCGCCAACGTGGAATAATAAGGAAAGGCAAGGGTAACATGGCTGCTGACATAGTAGAAGGCAACTCAATAAAGCCATTTGCAAACCTAGAAGAAAGTTAATGAAGCTCTAATTGCTAGAATTGTCTCTCATTTCTATATTCCAAAATTTTATTTTGAAAACAAATATGCAAAAAGGAAAATCGCTCAACTTAAGTGCTCAATCTGACAATGCACACTGCAACCCAAAAGGGGACTCTTCCCGGAGATTGGGGAAAGGATTCTGACAGCATAGCATGCCAGAAACGCAGAGAGATCTATTTATATTGCTCAAATAATACACCCCATCAGCCAGCACGGTGAGGAATGTAGAAGAAATCCTAAAAGAGGACTGTTTCCCCAATTGAGTAAATAACCCTAGCTATTCAGAATCAGACATCATATGACAATAAGCTACTCCCTTGACATTGTGAAGAATTCTTATGTGGCCACCATTAGAAAGAAATTCCAGCCAGCTCTTTGTCAGGAAGAAAATAGGATGACTAAGAAGTCCTCAGCAAAAACAGGAAAACCCAAGCCATCTCGGAGACAAGTGCTCCACATGTTGTTGTGGTATGCTCTAAGACAAGTAAGAAAACTAATGCTTACTCTCCATGGCATAACTACCTCACAGCAAATCAACATGAATTCAGCACTAATTAGAAATCATGACTTGAAAGCTTCACAAGGATGATATCACCAAGAATACAAAACTCCAATACAAGAAATGAAGCCCCCCCCCCCCCCAAAAATCAAAGAAGCTCGTCTTTCTCAACTTATGCGATAACTGAGAAGCTTTCAGAAGAAAATCAACATAGGTCCTTTTCTATTTCGCGTTTTTGAGGATTTAGCTAAAAACTTACATCTCCTTACATCTTCTTACATCCTTCACATAATCCTTACATCTTCTTACATTTCCTTACATCTTCTTACATCTTCTTACATTTCCTTACATTTCCTTACATCCCATATAAATTTTCTATAACATTCAACAACTCATTATATCTATCCTTTTAATTTCTTACAGCTCCTTATATCTTTTTTCAGCTCCTTACAGCTCCTTACATTTTTTTACAGCTCCTTATATTTTCTTACGGCTTACAGCTGTGTCTTATCGCGAAATAGAACAAGCCCGTAAGGAGACAGCAGGCATTGCAATAATTGACTTGTACCCATTCATCCAGACTAAACTACCCAAACTAGACCCAACTCAGACACGGGGCAAGCAAAAAAAGAACCGAACCCTAATAGACCACGCCCCAATGGGCAATGGGCAAAGAGTAAAAATCTTCCGCAAACTTGATCGGACCCAGACCCGTTTGCTCAGTCACAGTAAAGGATGAAGAGCTATACAATTGCATTGATCTCTAATGAATTTATCCCACTAAGTTCAACAAAATTTCTCCATAAGAGTGTCAAGCATAAACATCAATCACCAATTTCAACAACAAAAGTCAACAAAAATCAAAGACAGAGAAAGTCCGGCAAAAGCTGAGAGACAAGAAGCCGACTGAACCCTTTATAGGAGGGGAAGACATGCAAACAGGTATCCAGATTAGGGATGTGTTGAGTGAACCCTCGCGAGCATTGTTCTTCGACAAACTGAAGCATACGTTGAATTTGGCGACGAAATTGGGGAAATTGAAAGAGAAAGCAGGGGATAAATGAGAAATGGAATGGAAGAGAGAGAAAGTTACCAGAACGCAGAGCTTTCACCTATCGGCGTTCCATTTCCCCGACTCGCTCGCTCGCTGCCCCGAAGCAGAATCGCAAGACAGATAATGACAATCAGCACATCTTTTATATTGGCCGTTTTAGAAAGGCTTCACCTACCACAACAGCTGTACGGGTTGATCCAAGCTTGACCACAGTTGCCTGAAAGGCTGGAACGCGGTGCGCTTCAAGTTGCGGTACGAATTTAGCCGTGAGAGAATTGGTGCACTATTTCGGTATGGGGTTCGTCATCCTGCACAATTCGATTCATTGGTTATGGAATTTGAAAATAATATGTTTGACTATTGAAATTTGTAATGCGATTATGCAGTGCAGGTTCTAAACCTAGTGTCACTTTATTTATCACTAGGTATTTAAATTTTTGTTTCAAGAATAATAACCATTTCCAAAAAAATGATTACTCAGGTCTTGTAATCCTAAAATTAAAAAAATTAATTATAACTTTTGGATTACCAAAGTGTTTAAGTTCCAAACACAATCTTGATATTTGGAAAATCTCACATTATTGATTAAATGACGTAAGTTCTAAATATTTAAAGAAATATTATTACCCACCCAAAAAAAAGTAGAAGAAATATGTACAGTGTCCATGAATAAGGCTCTGGAAACCAAAACCCAGTACTTGAGCTGTCAAAAATTGAAATTAAAATTTGATTTAGTCAATGAAGAGAGATGAAAAAAGCTTGTCCCTTTGTCTTCTTCTCCCATCTGGATCGCTCTGTCTTCGGGAAAAAGGAGACCATGCTTCTAATCCAGCTCCAGTCCAAGTCCAACTCCACTATTATCAAGCAGCATAATCCTCTATTTTCCTTCTATGCCTCGGGACTCTGGGTTCAAAAAAAAAATAAAAATTGGGAGCTGAAGCTTGCTGGTTCATCTTCCTCCATTGAATGTACATGTGTTCTTCATTTTCCTCCATCTCCGTCAACATTTTCCATGGCGAAATCTGTTGGAAGTTTCAGAAGTTTGGACACTAGTTTCATTGTGGCGGCATTACAGATATTGCTCTGTAGACTTCGTTATTCTCTCCTAAACTGTCCCTAATCTCTTTCCAGCGCTCTCTTGAAACCTATCAATGATAGTTACTTGTATCTGAGTGCAATAGTTATCTGTGTAAGGCTTGAATCGCATTTGAGTTTCCGTTTCTTTTTACGTTATGAATTGATGACTGATGAGTTCCATCTTATGAGGTTGGCGATGAAGGAAGTTGGGTTTTGTTTTTATTTTCGATACTAGTGGTTGAGGCTTGAATGTTGAAACCTTATGTTCTCAAAACCTAGCATAAGTCGGTCTGCTCGCGTTATTCTCACTGAAGGGCAATTCAATGTTCTTAGGGTCAACTAATAAGGGCCTATTCTTTTATTAGATAAAGATAAGAGTCACTGAAGAGGAGCCTTTGAGTAACAGTAAGGGTGTCTCCGTGTGAATCAAAGATTACGAATTCGAGCCGCTGGATCAGCTACTAACAAAGTCAGGTTAGGCTGCCTACAATTTACCTCTTGGGGTGCGGCCCTTCCCTAGACTCTGCGTGAATGTGGAATGCTTGTGCACCGGACTGTTCTTTTTTAGATAAATATAAGAGTTATTTAAAGGAAAGGATTGGTAAGACTTGGAAAGAATTGAAAATTGTTGAGATTCTTTTGGAGGATTGGTAAGGATTAGTAAGAATGGGGAGGATTGATAAGGAGTTATAAGATTTTGTAATTTCTTTTTTTTTTTTTTTCATGAGTGAGGATGAGTGGAAAACAATGATAGGGATTGGGAAAGATTGAAAATGATTGAGATGAGTTGAAAATTTGTTGAAATGACCGGTGAGAATCAGTAAAGATTTAGAAAAAAGAAAGATTGAGAAAAATTAATAAATATTTATTTACCAACGAAGAAAATAGACTCTAACTAGCAGTACCCTATAAACCACATCTAAACACGGCCGCTGGGCGAGCCTCGACTTGGCTCAGCACCAGTTATACATCTCCGCATCAAACCGGTCTAGTTCGAGTTGGCTTAAATGCGAACGGGGTGCTCACAATACAATTACTAGCCCAATACATAGATTAAAAACGGATCCTGCCTCCACTGCGCTAAACCAACCACTCTCTGCTGGCTAACTATTTGGGCCAGGCCACTGTCGCTTGGATGACCTCCAATGAAGCATTCCGATATCCAACAAGCAAATTGTGGCCATTTTCTTGAATTCTCGTCACTTCAATGACCCCATCAAAAGGGATCACTCTATTTTAATAGAAGGTTTTAAACTTAAAATAGTAGCTTTATTTGACAAACAATTAGTAATTGTTAACTGTTTAAATTAATTATTTAAATTAGTTATTTTTAGAAAAATAGTTAGTAAAATTAGTTGCTTTTAAAAATATATTGGTAAGTTTCATTTATATCCTTGTTTATAAACTACTTTTTAATAATATGTGTAATTTTTTCAAACTTTGGGATAATCATGTCTTTTTTGCAAAAAATTATTAGCAAAAGGTTAATGCAAATAGCTTTTTCAAAATGAACTTTTTGAAGCCAAATAGCTATTGCAAACAACTATTTATCAAACACCTTTTGACTGTTTGACTTCGTCAAAATAACCAAAATCCTTTCAAATAGTTATTTCTGTTCAAATAGCTGTTGTTACCAAACATCCCGGTATATGCTAGATAGTTTAAAAAAATGTTACAATTGAGGACAATACCAAAGTTTGAGATTCCAACTTCATCTCTGTTAGTGTTTGTGCCTTTCTTCATTCAAAAGGATTGGAGTGTATGCCACCCAAAATGCCACAAAAAGGAAACCGTACCAACTCAAAAAGGCAACCCATTTTCCTGACTTTGATTTGCCACAAACCGCACTTCGAGCCAAACTCCTATTCCCCTTCCCCCCCCCCCCCCCCCCCCCCCCAAAGAAAGCATTGTTTACGTGAGTTACTTGTCTTAGTAGAAGACTACGTAATATTGTAATTTTTTAAGCACTTGAAAATTGGGGGTAGGCTGCGCAAGCGCAAAGATGTCCTTGTCCTGATTTTGGTCAACTTTCTCCCTTATAAAAATCCTGAACATCCCCCTTCCCTTAATTCCGCATTCTAATACATGGCCTCAGTTGACTCCAATGCCTCTCTCTACAAACAACCCATAGCCACCCGCTCAACCACCGGGGGCCGCCCCAAGTTCCGCCTATGGAGGCACGGCCGGAAGCTCCCAATAGTCCGCCTAGGCGGCACGAAGCCCCGACGAGGGTTCTTCCTGGCCCGGTTTTTTAGGGGATTCCGGCTTAGATGGCTAAAGCTTCAATACTGTTGCATATTAAGGAGGCTTAAGCAGTATTACAGATCACTAATCAAGGATTTGATCGAAGCTAGCGCGTCAGTGGAGGCTTATCAGCAAAGAGTCCTCATGGAAACCTCACTAGCCGTGCCGGTCATGGGAGTCTCCTTCAATAACTATCATGGTGGTCGTAGTTTGAGGGGTCCTGGATCCATCTTTATGTAGCACAAAGCCAAATGTCCATCCATCAAACTTTGTAAAATTAAGTGGAAATTATAAATTTTGTTGAATTCAATTTTCGGAATTGTTTGTATGGGGAGATCATTGATAGTTTTCAGCACTGTGCCATGTGAATGAATCTCAAATTTCCAGGATTTTGTCTACCAGTTTTCGTAGTGTTCAAGCAAATTAGTTAGAACGTCAATTTTGTGCTTTTATACACCAAAAAAAAAGTTTTGGAAAGGAGACATAGCAATTAATTAACACTAGAGTATTTATCCATATAAATCATACTTTATTAAAATAAAATCATGCTTATATAATTCAAAGAAGGGCTTAACAAAACATATGTTAGTTTAAATAGTTTGATACGAGTAACGGAGACGGCCCTCCATCGAAAATATCATAAAATTTCTAATGAAAATGTCCAATTGTACTTGATTGTTCATATTCATGCTGGAAAACATAAAGAAAGGAAGAGTGGACGGGACAAGTGGTGCAGGACAGTCAGACTGGGGGAAAGCGATCGAGCATTACGTTAATGGATCAATTATAGATGTATATAGATTATGGTTTATACATGTATTACAATTGTAGTTTATACTGAACATAAAATGGCCAGCTTGGGCCAAATGGCTGCTGTTTCCTCACTAATGGACTTACATTATTTAGCTTTATGTTTTTACTGTAAATGAGGTGCAAAAATCGATATAGGCCGGATTTAAATTTAAGTCTCTTATAATAACTCCTAAAAACTTTATTAATGAACCTAATTAACATCCATAACACAACTAGTTAGCACAAGCATTTTGCAAGAGCATGAAGGGGATACCTTATATTTTTATTCACGGATTTTTGGGGGTCTTAAAAAAAAAATGGTTGGACCCGAGGGAGGGGGTGGGCACCTACGTCGCATGATCATGATACCTGCCATTTGTTACTTCTCATAGCCGAAATTTTCTTCTTAAAATTCAAACAAGAAAAGGGAGCTTTCTTCTAAAAGGTGTTAACTTTTGAATTCATATAAATAAACACGATATAATAGAACAGAGAATAATATTTTACAACTAGTTTCTATGAAAAATAGGCAAGTATCAATCACATATAAATTTAGTCAAATCAATCCATAATCTCTAAAATATGTACATATAATCCTCCCAAAATAGCAAGCATTATTTCAAGATAATATCACCTCAAATCATATCAAGTATATCACAAATTCAAATTTAATTCACAAATTATTATAAATATTGTCAAAGTAATTTTAACACACCAATATTCACTTAAAAATATAGCATATTTAAACAATAATAATTCTAATGTGAATTCAATTAAAATATAATAAATATACCAATCAACTAATTCTTTTTTTCTTTTATCAAAATATATTAACAAAATACACTGTATCTTAGGGAAGTTAATGGCTTCCTTGGCCCGTGACATTTGCAAGGGGTCGCACAGCTCTAAACCTTCACGATTGTGCGCCAGGAAAATAATGCAAGTATATACTGTTTCATGTTTAATCACCGACAACGAATCTAAATTATTATGATTCCCTGAGTTTTTCTTGGCCCTTGACAGAGGGATACAAAGTAGTGGCAAGTGTCCATTTTCGACAAAAAAAATTTGATTTACGATATTTTAATTTCTTGAAAAGCAGAATTTTTTTAGGCCATTAAAATTTAAGATGAAAAATTAGTGTTCATATATATTACCAAAATTTCAGTATTTCCTCATTGTTAGCGATGGATCTTAAAAAAAATATACATATATAATAGTTCTTACTAATGAACTTTTATAGGTATTCCTCTTAAAAATTCTTTCAAGAATTATTATACCAATGTCTAGGGATGCTCGTATATCATACGCCTCAATCTACCCTGCACAACATATATATGCGCATGCACCTACAATTCTAAGCAAAATTTACCCTAATATGCATATTTGTATGTACCTGCTATTATTATTTAGTGCCGTTCAAAAGAGGAAAATGAAATGTCATATATATTCTTTTTTTTAATCGAAAATACGATATATATTCTTAATTTAAAGTTAAACTATATTGCTCTCAGATGCAATAGATCAGCTAGCCAGCTATTATGAACTATAAAGTGATGTTATAGTTGGAAGTCATAGTTGACCTTGTAAAGAATTATTGAAGATGAAGGCACATGGAAAATTATGTCACTTACGGTGTGTTGGTAGGGGAAAAATTATTTTTTCATAAAATTATTTTCCATGAAAAATATTTTTTCAAAAAAAAATGATTTTTTACTTATATTTTCAGCTGTTTGGTAGAACAAAAAATCATTTCCTTTACATTTTATTTGTTGCTATTTGATATAATGAAAAATCCCCCGGCCTTCACTTCATTTCTTTTTACCATCAACCCCCTCTCCTGGTCACTGTTCAGATCCAATCAATAAATTCTGTTTCTCTCCCCTCTTCAAAATCAAACCCAAAATACCCGTAAGAAATACACTCGGTAATAAACCTAAAAAAAGATAAAGTCAAAATTAATGAATCTTAATTTTTTCACTATTTTCAGGGATTACTCAGTAGAATTTAAGTGATATTAAACCCAAACTAAAGAAAATAGCAAAGGGGGAGATGATGAGTGTTCAGATTGCGAAGTTCTTAAAAAGGGCAATAATAACAAGGTCAGAGAACTCAATAATGAACTGTAGAGATTGACGATGGAAATCATTGATGAAGATGGTGAAGATAAAGAAGATAAAGAAGAGGGGAAGAATGAGAGACACAATGTAAGTGACAATAGAATGATTCTGGACATAATTAAAATAAAATAAAATGAGAGATAAAATTGGGCAACGAAAATCAGGTCTGAAAAATCAATCTCTCCCTTTTCAACGGAAAATAATTTTCTTCACATAAGGTAAAATGAATTTCTCTCTGTCTTTTATCAAACAACGTAAAATAAAAAAATGATTTTTCAAAAAAATAATTTTTCCTCCGACCAAAATTATGTCATTTAAAGAAATAAAATTAGCCAAAGCGTGAACAAAAGGATTACGTAAACAATGAAAGAAATTATGGGTCACAGCGATTAATGAGGCTGATAGAAGCATATATATCAAGCAAGCGTTGATTACCTGGGTAAGCGAAATTTGATGACTTGTCATACTCGTATAGTGGTATTATAATAACACTGTGTTGTACTGCACATGAACACATGATACTCCCGATATGATCACAATTCACAATCGTATGCCCTTACGTAAGAGATGCTTTGTGCGCTGCACCTTGCCACATTCCAACATAATTCCTAAGGCTTGGGCTGCAGCAAATAAATGCATGGGGTATGTTCAATGATAATAATAATTCCAGCGCTTATTAGTTATTACCCCGCAATTAGCAAAGGACTAAGTTTTATATATACAGCAATATCTCTTTTTAAATTTCATAATATTTGATGAGTACCAACTAGACTTTATCAGCCTCATTTTAAAAGATTTTTAATAAATTTTGACGAATGACCAACCATTGTAGGAGTCTAGGCTTGCCACTCTAGGATTGTGGTAGTCATTCTGTCTTGACTGTTGACAGTAGGATTTTGTTATGAAAATTTTTCGCTTATTTTCATAGCCTGTCTTGCTTTTGGCTGTATTTTTATGATTTTGTCTTAATACCTTATCTTTAGTAACAACTTTATAAAATTTTGATAATTAAACTACTGATCTAAAATGAATTTAAAAAACGTACCCTAATCGTTCTTTTGCTAAACAGGACATTCTACTACTACGCTGGAGTGTCAATTTTTACATCGGATCTGGTTCAGTCCCTATCCATGTGTCACGTACAATTACAAGACGTATTTTGCTTCGCTCTACCATATGTCCGCTAAAAAAATGCGCAAGTTGAGAGGTTTCGGTGTCGATTTTGCATGTCAGATCGAGGAAACACACGGACAAGCCACTGGCACCAACAAATGGTAAATCGACGAGGGGTATTGGGCCTAATACTGTACTCTGCTGCCCTTTTCTAAAAGAATGTGGGCCTACGAGGTACCTATGAGGTTTCTGGCTGGCACTCACCGAAATATAGAAAACAAAATCGCCACTACTAATGTACATGAGTTGGCTGGCAATAATGCATACAAACACATTGGTTTGGGCCGTGATGGCCCTAATCACCGTCATCGTACTAGGGCCCTTACGTAGGATTCCCATTCTTAGCGTCATCAAGATTCAATATTGAAAATTTGCAATTATGCAATCCCATGGAAACTTTCCAATTAGAAGTAGGCAACAGATCGAGTACTCATTGAATTTAGTGGGTAGACTCGTTTAAAATAGGGTCAAATAAATAGTCGAGTTAATAATTGACTGGGTCACCAGTGGGCCGACCTACTAAGGCATATTAACGGGCCGGTCAGGTCGGCCCATTAACGGTCCGTTTAGTAACCTATTCTTTTTTTAATTCTACTTGATGCATTAGTTTACATGTTCCAATTAGTTAATATTATTGCCAACACTTTACACATAACAATAATTATTATGCATAGTTTTTTTTGTGCAAATTTGTTCCATTTTAAAACTGGCCAAAAATGGGTCGTCCATGGCCGACCCGACTCGGCCCATTTATTTTCACAAAAGGTCCAACCCAACCAAATAATTAACTGGCCAACCATGGCCCGACCCGGTCCACTTTATAAACGGGTCGGCTCTAACCCAACTCGATCCATCGCCTATCCCTATTCGCAATGTAACGGCAAGGCATTTTTGAAATCAGAACTACTTTCTTGTAAATTTTGTTACTATATCGTTTATACCACCTAAAAATTAAAATTAGTTATGTAGCTTATGAACTCTCCATGATATTAATAATCCTTAAACTTTTTTTTTTTTGGGTGGCTGCTTAGTAATCCGTAAACCTTTAAAAGTAAACAATTCATTTCACTATAATAATCTACAATAACTCTCAATAGATGTAGAGAATCAAAGATTGAATTAAGATGTCGGAAAGTTGCAAATGCCCGGATCTAATAAAATCAATCTGGTACTCTTTTTTAAGAAATGATGTTGCTGATGAAGCGGAGAATGCGTGTGTGTGTGAGAGAGAGCTCGACATGAAAGGGAGGAAAACACTCACGGAAGGAAGAGCGATGGGAGGAGAGAGGAATATTCACCCTTCATTGAGAACCTTCTCCAAAGGCGTGTTTGGTAAAATTAGTTGTTTTAATAATGGTTAGCTGTTTTACTAATTGTTAGCGGTTTTACTAGCGATTAGCTGTGACCCACTAGTATTTAGTGGTCAGCAATTCAACTAGCGATTTAAAATAATTACATTTGGTAAATGTAACTGTTGAAGTAGCAGATTTATGTAAAATGACTAAAAAGGATGCAATAAATAAAGTTTTTTAGTGAATAAAAAGAAGAATTTTATAATTTGCAATGCAATCACTAGGTAGAGGTTCCTAAAAACTACTTTCATTAACTTTTGAAAAACACTACATAAACCTCCAGCCACTACATCATTCACTACTTTGCCAAGTACTTTTAAGTAGTGGTCTGTAATATTTTGATCACGATAAACCACTAATATCTACTTCAACTTCTATTATTGAACACACCCCAAACCTGAGAACTAATGAGTTGCAGAGTGTCTTTAATCATTTTGGACGTATAACAGACACTTGTATCCCAAGGAAGCGGAGGGTGAAATCATGGAGGAGGTTTGGCTTTGTAACGTTCCAGAACATGGAGGATGAGCATGCAATCAAGGAGTTGGATGACAATTTCCTTAAGAGACAGAGAAACAATTGATCATGTTCTCCTCCTATGCCAAGCCTCGTGGGGGTCTGGTGTGATGTAGTTCAAGGGTCGCGTCTCTATCTTGTGATTCCGGGCTCTCTTAAGGACATGTTTGTCATGTGAATGGTTGTAGCAGTCCCTGTGAGGTTTATGCATAACGTGTGGAAGTCCCTCTTCTTTGTTGTGGTATGGTCCTTGTGGAAAGCAAGAAATGATCTCATCTTTGGCGGGCAGATCTTCCAATTGCAACATATCATTTTCCTTATTAAATTTCGGGTTGGCTGTTGGATTAATTTATGGAAGGATAATTTCTTATATAACTCCACTAAAGTTGTTCGATGTCTTGACAATCTCCAGTTTTTGAGACCTTATTCTATTGTTTTATTATGCCTTTTCTATCACGGTCTTGTATCTGACTACTTGAATGATTTAATTTAAAAAAAAACTCTCAATAGATGTAAATGAATTACTGTAGATTGCTAAGGAGCTTGAGAGGGAACAAGGGTGAATAAAAAAAGTGTGTAGAAAGGGGGTGTTCAATCAATATACCACTCCAAGCCTACTTAATAATATCATACATATTTCAAAGAACTTGTTGTAAGTTGATTCGAGATTTTAGTGTTATTTGTTTGTCACATCAATGATATAATAACTAAGCCATGGGTATACAGTATACTTGAAAGGCTAGAAATCCACATGAAAAAATTATCCATGATTGCTAATGCGAATCCGAAATTGAATGAATTGAAGTTATTTGTTAGGGATAAAAGGCTCGGGCCAATTCCCCAAAGAGGTTAAAGTGTTGGGTTGGTTTTAGTCATGTCATCCCACCCCCTTGATCCCCTGTTTGGCTGATTTATTTTGATAAAATTTTACACAGTTTTGTAAGATCTCCATCATCTAAATTTCCTAATAAACCATTATCAACCTAGTCATCAACTCTTGCTGGATTAAACCTAATGTATACTAACCCACGAGTGATTTAGATGTATATTGAATTTGGTTTTCCTTTCTGTTTTAACCATTGGGCCTCTGCCTTAAATCTTAATAGAGTCGAGCTACCGTTGACTCATAATGGAGTAAAACTCTCACATCACAGATTTTCTCCATTCACAAAATTTAAACCTGAGACCTTTCTTTTTAGTACCAAACCACTTGAACCTACTTGAACTTGAGATTCTCCCATCACATATTGAATTTAGTTTTCTAACAATCTATTTATTTATCATAATGAAATTTATTGTCTTATCTCAGGGAATTGCCTAATATCTCATCAAGTGATGTATAAGTGAGCACAAATGACCAAGACAAGATGTGTTTTTGGTTTTTGAGGGGTAAGAACAAAGTAAAAATGAGAAAAGGATAGTTCAAGTATTTGACTAGAGATAATCCAATTAGAGCCACTCAAGCCAAATAACTTGGGCAATCCTCTAACTCAATCTAGGATACAAAAGTTAATCACCACCTAGATGAGGGAAGGGACTTAGAACACCACTTGAGGTTGCCACACTCAAGATATAGAACTAGGCTTTAGAACACAATTGAGAGAACACTCGAATGCTTGCTTTGTATTGCTTGTATTTCAAGTTGGAAGTGAATGCTTACAACCTCAAGCTATGGCCTATTTGTACTAAAGGCCTTACATTATAAAAAGGTAAAAAGAAAACAAAAAAAAGTGCAGAAAATAAAGAAACCTAAGTATATTGTAGCTAGCCCTTCATGTGGATGTACTAAGGAGTGAAAAAGGTGTGTCTCTTGGATGTTTGGTGTGAAAAGGATGTAGCAGCAAAAAATGATCCATGCACCTCTTAATTCACACATTCAAGCCTTGCTAGGGAAGTAGGAACTCAGTTTTGTAGGAGGAACAATGCACCAAGGCCGAAATGAGGAAGGAAGAACCATGTTCACACGTTTGGCAATAAGTGTGTTCATACTTGCAGTAAGCCCAACTTGCAGAAGGCATTTCTCTCAGAATACTCTGCTAAATTCGATGATCTTGGGCTTGTTGGAAAGCTCTGGATGTCTAGTTTCCAAAGAATGTTCATTTGCTGCAATTGGACCAGTCGATCGAAAGTTATGGCCCAAATAGTGAAGGCTGTCCAAACTGCTCTGGGCTAAAATACTGTGTGCTTGTGGGCCTAAGTTGACCATCCAAATTAACTCCAATTTGGGTGTGGTTGGTCTTGTTAGAAAGCTAATTCTTAAGCTTGAACATGGTGAAGCGTGCAGAAAATTATGCCCTCCGGAGCTTGCTCAAAAAGATGGCCCAATCCGGGTCAATTTCCGGGTGAAGTGCCCAATGCACTGTTGGAATGTTTTAGCGCAATTCTGACCAGATTTTGGGCTCCCTTTACTTCCTTTGAGCTTCCCTTTGAAATGCATGGTAGTCTTGATCCCCATTTGGAAGTCCCTTTTGAATAAGGCACTTTGAAGTTCAAAACAAACTCCACAAAGTGTCTTATGTCATGGAACTCAAATAATGGGACCAAATATAAGTGTTTTCATGCATGATCTCGTTTGGCCCTTTCCTCCCTTGAAATTGAGCTTGAATGAAAATGATGCATATGGAAATATGCATCATCAAGTTTCTAATTTTTTAGTTTTTTTTGGGATGTGTGTGTACAACTTTGTTGTTTATATGTTATCCCCTAGCCTTTCCTTTCTTACAAAAGGTTGTGACTTTTGTCATTTTTGTATAGCCTCGATAAAAATAAAAAATAAAAATACTTCTTGCATCATGTTAGGTTGAAAACTTCCAATTGCATCAAGAAAATTCGTCAAAGAGAGGAGGATTTTCTAAGAAGAGAAATATGATATTTTACCGTGTTTTGTGTATTACTAAATATATTTTTATGATAATAAAGGTAGTAATATTGTTCTGTTTTTGCTTAATTCAGTCAAGTTAGACAACAAATCGCATTTCAATTGGGCGAGAAATCTTCACGAAATTACAGAGAATACGTTGAGAAAAGAAACTTTAAAAAACACTGACTGGTTGTCTAGAAGTTTTCACGGCATTGCATTTCCATTCATTTTCCTTGTCGTTTCTCCTGACTTTGAGCACGAATTTCCAGAAAATGCATAGTTTTTTTCTTCAAGCGTTCTAATTTGTATGGGATCTTAAACAAAAAAAAGATGAAAAAATTTAGACAAAAGGTTTCTATTATTCCCAGGATGCATGATATCAACCCAATGTTTTGATGTTATATAATAGGCAAAATAATAATATTTTTTTATTATAATTATGAACTCAAAATTTTCCCTCCCCAACTCTTTCATTACAAAAAGGAAGAGTTATTGCTTGGAGAACTATAACAGATAGTCATGAAGTTGGTTGTGTAAATCAGGGACGAAGTTAGAATTTGTATTGAAAAGAACCATGAACTAGATCGAATAAATGGTTTTAGGGGACCATAACATTACAAATCAATTTAATTTAATCTAATTTATAACGTTGTATAATCAAATATAACTTGCGTGTAAAAAAATCAAGGGGAATTCTAATTGTCTTTGGCTCATTCCATCCTTTACCTTGTATAAATTAATTTGAAAAAGGACTATGATATCATGCTAGATACCCCTATGGCTATGAGAAGAAAATGAATAAATTTTTGTCAAACAATCAACAAGTAATGAAAATAACATCGTTGGTTCTCGTACTGTTTGATTTAAACTAGAGTTGAATAGCATCGGGTATCCGATCCATTTTTATGGAACCGTGTTCAAGAACCAGGTTCAAAAACTGGGTCTAGGATTTTTGGAACCCGTCCTGAAACCAATTGCAACTAGGTCCATAATCAGGTACCCGGTTCTTAATTTTTTCCTATTTTGTTTTACTTCATTTTATTTAAATTTTTCGCTTGTGGTTGCAATTTTGTGAGAGAACCAATACACCCAACAAGCTAGCTAATCTATCGTTCAAAATCAAATTTAATAGAATGGCAACTAGACATTTATCATGCATTAAAGTCCAATTTGTTAGCTAATAAATAGTATTTTATTTCATCCAAGTATAAAAAATACCATCCTCTCATAGTATTGTACATTAACAAAAAGATTTAGTAATATAAACATATAGTCGGAAGTTATGGTGGTATCAGAATAACAACACATGATACCAACGGGTAACCTGGTAACTTAGACATTTAAAAAAAACTGATTGGACCAGGTAATCGGGTAACGGGTCCGGTTTCGGTTTCGGTTTCGGTGTCAAGTTTTCAGAACCCGGCTCCAGACCCACATTACTAAAAATTCAGCTTATTCCAATAGAGTATTCCTAATGAAAACAGATCCGTTGGAATCTCTGACAGATTCTGACAGATTCGACAGATTTTCCGGCGGACTTTTTCTGATGGAATTCCGACAGATTTTCTGATGGAATCCGATGGATTCTGGCGGAATTTCTTTCCTAAAATATTAAAAAATTTCGAAAAAGTTTTTTTTTTGACCCATGTTGAATAGAGGGAAAATTCAGATTTTTTTGAACATTCCAATAGAAACATCTATCGGAATTTCTTTTATAAATTTCACTACATGTTTCATTTTTTATGCTCGTTTCACATATATATAGAGAGAGAGAGAGAGAGGAAGCACTGTTGCTTGTCATCGCCCCACCGCGCTTTGTAACACTCGGGATTTTATCCCCTTATTCCGCCATTGTATATTGTTAAAAATTGAAATCACATTGAAGTGCCTGCTTAGGTGCTGTTTTTATTGAAAAGAATATTCTTTCTATCTTAGGATTATATCGGGCACTAGATTGAGCAGCCTCCCGAATATAATTGGACTGGCGAACCTTGGGACTAGTCCTGCAATTTATTGAATCGAACATTGGGTATTAATTATAATGTGACGAGTTGATAAGCTCGTATTAATTATGATGTGACGAGTGGATAAGCTCGTATTAATTATGATGTGACGAGTGGACAAACTCGCATTAATTATGATGTGACGAGTGGATAGGTTCGTATTCATTATGATGTGACAAGTGGATAAACTCGTATTAATGATGATGTGATAATTGAATAAGCTCGTATTAATTATGACGTGACGAGGTAATTATCCAAAACAAAAGAAAAAAGAAAAAAGAAAAAAATTATTATTATTTAAGGGGCCGAAGCCCCTTCTTTGAAGGGGGGAGGAGGGAGGGGCCCGGCGAGGGTTTAGAACCTGTGACCCCCTACCGTGATTTCCCCCTCAGCCCCAATAGCTAGCAGAGCAAGCAAGAGTTCGCCTCTAACCCTAATCTGTCCAATTAGCCCAAAAGTTGGGTCCTTTAGTTTGGAACGAGGTGGGTTTCCTCTTCCTCCTATTTATTGTTAATTTTAATGAAATTGATTGATTATTGATTATAGTTCATTCAGAATTCGACCTGATTATCAGTGATTGGAGGAATAAAATTATCGATCATTGAAGGTTTATTGAAAATATATTGATTATTGCAAGTTTATGGAAAGTTTATCGATTATTCAATATTTATTATTCTGCCAAAAGGCAAAAATTCAAGTTCAATGTTTATTATTCTGTTAGAAGACAGAAATTTAGTTTCAATGTTTATTACTCTGCCAGAAGGCAGAAATTCAAGTTCAATATTTATTGTTCTGCCAAAAGGCAGAAATTCAAATTTAATGTTTATTGTTTTGCCAGAAAGGCAGAAATTCAAATTCAATGTTTATTGTTCTACCAAAAGGCAGAAATTCAAAGCTATACATTATAAAACCCTGTCAACTGGTAGAGGAACCAGGTCAATAAAGAATCCCAGTCCATATGGCAGATTGTAGAACGTTGTACTTTAATAAACAAGCATGTAGAGTTCAAAGAGCATATTGCTACATCATTAGTGTACCATTCACATGACATGGTTGTATGCTTCACTTTATGATTATCGTTCCATATTTTAACAGAGAAATCTATTCCTATATATGGCCTGTTACTGTATAGTGTAGTGAAATCATCAGTTTAGTGACTCTATCGCATTGAACATAATGGTTATTCTAGTGTCAATGCTAAATTCATATAATCTGTCACCTGACCGCACTTCAACGAAATTTAAATTCCCAGAATTTCAAGAAAAACGATAACACTCCTAACCCTTGGGTTGGGGGCGTTACACGCTTGCCGCCACCGTCACCTCCTCCCGTCGTCCTTTGTCGTGGACTTTTTGAGAAAATTTTCTCGTGTGTGATTTGTACAAATTTGTAGTAAATTAAGTATATACGTTGAATTTAATAATTTGTATAATAAGTTTATATGTAATTATGTAAATTTGTTAGTTTGATATGTTGATGTTAGTTTGTTAAGTTGATAATTTATTCTCGTTTTTGTATGTTAATATGTTGTTGAAGAATATAATTTTTATTAATCAGGTAAAATTTAATGTTAATATCAATTTAACGTCAATAATGATGATTTATTGTGTATTGGATACATTGAAAAATATTTTTATATTTTTTAAATAAAAATTAAAAACGTCAATGGATTTCCGACGGATTTTTTTTAATTTTTAAAATTTTGAAATTCCAACGGCTAGTGTGATTCCGTCGACGATCAACGGAATTTTCCCATTGGAATTCCATTGAAAAATCATCTGACGGATTGTGTTAGCCCATCGGAAAGGCCTCCTGATGAGCCATATTCTTGTGTCCTCTGTCGGTCGGAAATTTCGTTGGAAAATTCATGTTCCGACAGAAAAATTAGCTTTTTCAATCGAAAATTCCGTCGGAATGAAGTGTAGTTGCAACCGGTTCCAGGACTTCTGCGCCAGTCCCAGACCTACTGGCGGATTCACATTGTGCTTAGGGGTAAGCTCCGGAAAAAAAAAATTTCTATTTTAAAATAGGTTAACTTAGTAACGATGTTGGTTTATGGACACCCCTAAAAAAATAAAATAGTATATATTAGTAACGATATTAATTTATGGACACCCCTATCTTAAATGTCTTGATCTGCCACTGGCCAGATCCAATTCAATCGAATCTGGATATGAACCTGACGATCCAAACCGAATCCAGGTTCAAAATCGGGTACCCGATTTTTTGACTCAGCCTAATTTCAACTATACTAAGGGCCTGTTCTTTTCGTGGGTCAATCTATATTTACCAACTTTAACCCACTTCAACCTACTTCAACTTACTTCAACCTATTTCAACCCACTTGAAAAAAAATACTAACTTCATTATTTTAACCCACTTCAACCTACCTCAACCTACTTCAACCCACTTCAACCAATTTCAGCCCACCCCCTTCATAATTTTAATAATTTGTAAAGTATCATATAGGATTTAGGGTCTGTTGTTTTCGTAGGTACATTGAGTGGGAAAAAGGGTGAAATCGGTTGAAGTAGGTTGAGGTAGGTTGAGGTAGGCTGAAGTTGGTATTTTTTTTTTTGAGGTGTGTTGAAATAGATTGAACTAGATTGAAGTGGATTGATGTAGGTTGAAGTACGTTGAAATTGGTATATTTTGTATGTGGTGGATTGAAGTGGGTTAAAATAATGAGAATGAAACTAATGTGTGATAATTTATAAAGTTATCGAAATTTTGTGAAATTTTTGTTCATTCTTTTTTATTTTTTATTCTTTAATTTTTAATTTTTAATTTTTTATTCTTTATTTTTTTACCTTTTTACTTTTTTATTTTTTTATTTTTCTTTTTTCTTTTTTATTTTTTATTTTTTATTTTTATTTATTATTTTGCATTTTTTACGTTGTTTGTTTTATTTTTTACTTTTTATTATTTATTTTTTAATTTTAATTTTTATTTTTGAATAAAAAATTAAAAATTAAAAAAATAACAAATTAGAAAATAATAAATTAAAAAAATAAAAAATAAAAAATAAGAACCAAGAAATTAAAAAATTAAAAATAAAAAATAAAAAATAAGAAATAAAAAATAAAAAATAAAAATAAAAACTACAAATAAAAAATAAAAATGAAAATAAAAAATAAAAAATAAAAAAATAAAAAAATGAAAAATGAAAAATGAAAAATGAAAAATGAAAAATAAAAAAATAAAAAAAAATAAAAACAAAAAATAAAAATAAAAATAAAAAATGAAAAAGAAAAAAATAAAAATAAAAAATATTAAAACTTAAAAATGAAAAAGTAAAAAAATAAAAAATAAAAAATAAAAAAAATAAAAAAATAAAAAATGAAAAATAAAAAATGAAAAAATAAAAATAAAAAAGAATAAACAAAAATTTCACAAAATTTCGATAACTTTATAAATTTTCACACATTAGTTACATTCTTATTATTTTAACCCACTTCAACACGCCACATAAAAAATATACCAACTTCAACCAACTTCAACCAACATCAACCCACTTCAACATATTTCAATCCACCTCAAAAAAATATCTACTTTAACCTACCTCAATTTATCTTAACTTATTTTAACCTATTTCATCCTTTTATTCATCTTATTTATCCACAAAAAAAACAGGTCCTAGCTGTCAAACTTTATAAAATTGCGGACAGATGTTAGCGTGTGCGAACTAGTTTCGTGTTCAAATTGCAGTTGGCCCAACCAAAAAAGTGCTGCTTATAGGTGTTCGACACGATACTTTGCACATTTGATACTGACCTGTTTCTGAATTCTGCTTCTTTAATTTCTTGCTTTATTCAAGGTAGATTATTCCCAATAAATTTACTTTTTTTTTAACAAAAAAGTAGTCTCATAAATCCACTGTGTAGAGCATTAACTTGACTTATAAATCTAATGATTAAATATAAATGAGGGTTTTTGGATGTCAAATATCTGAATTATTGGGAGTTTGGATATCAATAATTTCTCTTGTAGAAATAGTTTCAAATCATCTGGCGGTTTTAGATTTATTTTCAATAGTTAAAGGGTGATTTTTAATTTTCTTTTCAAGTAATTTAAACTTTCAAATAAATATATACAACTTGAATTTCATATGTTTGTATTGTTTTAAGGGTAATATCATTTGAAATTATATGAAAAATACAATCTAAAATCAATCATGTGTTATTAAAAACAAGTATCTAAAAATATCATACTACTCGAAGCTATTTCTCTAAAGCGGATTATTGGTGTCCAAACCGCCAATATAGTTCATATTATAAACGTCCAAAAATTTTATAACTAAAAACTCCAAGATAGGAGACAACATCATTATTACTAATTATAGTTATTAAATAAAAACATCTCTATTGTTAGTTATATTATTGTTACATAAACTACTTTCACACACATGTAAAGTTCTTTTTTTGGGAGGGGGTTGAGTTATAGTTCATACGTCATACATAATAATTTCATCATCATTTTACCTTAGCTCTATTTAGTCCTTAGAAAATTTAGTGAAAAGAAAAGTTGAAGGAAAAAAATATATGGAGAAAATGAGTTTTTTTCTTTTGTTTGGATTGAGGAAAAAATATAAGAATTTAAATGAAAAATTTAAATATTGATGAACTACTTGAATCATGTTGATGTCATCTAAGCAATGTAATATTGGCACAAGTTGAGAATTTTGCTCATAATTTTACAAGGAAAATTTTATGACTTGTTTTTAATAATTTTTTCACCTAACTTTTCTTCATTTTTTCTTTGTAATTTTCTCTAAACCAATCAAAGAAAAAAAAGTTACTTTTTAAAATTTTTTTCTTTTCATTAAATTTTTTATGATCTAAACGTAGCTTTAATGAGATCACGTGGTGCGGTAGAAATGAGAAGGATAGACGAACATGTAAGATCCAACCTTTAATTTGTTTATTATGTCTTAATCTATTTGGCACTGGTGGTATATGTTGCTGAGTGATCGACTGATGAAGTAATTGACGAAACTGCTCAGAAACTGCTGCGTTGATTTGACTTGTCTTAATTAATTATTGTAATGTGAAAGGAATCTTGCTTTCTTAAGTAGTCAATATGAACGAAATCAAGGATTAACTAAATAAATCATGTGTCGTTCAACAATATAAATCGTGTGTCGTTTGACACATTTCTTGTTTGGTGCCCCTAATTTGTGCAGTTGCGTGAGGACATGTTTCTTGCTGCAAGGCATTTTAAATATTTTATCTTAACTTAAATTAATATATTTTATGATTTAAAATTAGAGTTAAAAAAAGCTAACTCGATACGATTACCGACTCAAAACCGACACGAAGTTAAGTGGGTTTGGGTATGAACTTTCAACCTGTTTAATTCTCGACACGAAAAAGTACCTATTTAACTTGTTTAATTAAATGAGTTAAATAAGCCAACTCATTTTTCCATTGTTATTTATCAATTTACTTTTTATTAGATAATTAAGAATATAAAAATTTTTAAAAATTATGAATTATGACGAATCAGGGGAATTTTAAAGAGTAATTATTTAATGTGATATGTAAACTTAATTTTTAACATTGTAATTACATATTAGTTAAAAATATTAAATACGCAAATAGTTAATTAAGCGACTGAACTTGACCTGTTTATCTTAAATGGGTTAAGCGGGTCAACCCATTTAAAAATTAAATAGGTACAGGTCAAGATTATTTTTCAACCCATTTAATAAATGAATTAGGTTCAGGTCGAGAAATTCTTAACCCATTTAAGTTCGACACGAATACGAATCCGACTTAACACGACCTATTACCCAGCTCTATTTAAAAGCACCAATTTTTTAATAATTACAACTTATTACAAGTAGAAAAGCTTTAGTATTCGACGCCAACGAATACAAACTAATGTCCCAATCAGAACAATCCCATCGACGAAAGCATATCATATGTGTAATTTTATAAATATAAAAAATTATATATAAAAGTATAATTTTATATATTTTATAAATTTTAACACCTTTTTACTATTTAATCATATCATTTTCTGAATTTAATTTATAATAATATATATTTTAAATGAAAATCAGATACTTAAAAAAACGTATTATAGCAAGACATTTTATCATTTTGCTTGTGCCGTTATCTATAGCCTTTTGTCAAACAAGTTTACCCAACTCATTCCTCACATCTCTGCTGCCAAATCAAATCTCTCGATTAGCCAATTTCTCTCTGCGTAATTCCACCACCGCAACCGCCACCATGGAGGCACCAACTTGGGCGGCATATGCGGTGGCCTGGCTGGTCACAATAACCCTAGTCCTCATCTCCAGCCACCTCCGCCGCCGCAAACTGAACCTACCACCAGGCCCAAAACCCTGGCCCATCATAGGGAACTTCAACCTTCTAGGGTCCCACCCCCACCGCTCTCTCCACGAGCTCTCCAAGAAGTACGGGCCCGTCATGATGGTCCGGTTAGGTTCCGTCCCAGCCCTAGTAGGCTCATCAGTTGAGATGGCCAAACTCTGCCTAAAAACCCATGACTTAGTCTTTGCTGACCGCCCTAAGACTGCCGCCGGCAAGTACGTCACCTATAACTACTCCAACATAACATGGTCCCAATATGGTCCGTACTGGCGCCAGGCTCGAAGGATCTTCCTCATGGAGCTCTTTAGCGCCAAGAGGCTCGAGTCATACGAGTACATCCGGGTTGAGGAGCTCAACTCGTTCCCAAGAGGGATGTATGAACACAGTCTAACTTGTAAGGCTATACCATTGAAGGATCACCTCTCGACTTTGAGCATGAATGTGATAAGTAGGATGGCGTTAGGGAAGAGGTACTTGGATGAGGGAGAGAGCTCGATCATGATGCCTGACGAGTTCCAGAAGATGATCGATGAGGTGTTCTTGCTAAATGGGGTGTTTAACCTTGGGGATTGGATCCCTTGCCTTAAGTACTTTGATGTGCAAGGCTATGTAACGAGAATGAAGAGTTTGGCTAAGAAGCTTGATAGGTTTCTGGATCATGTTTTGGATGAACATAATTCTAGAAGAGAAAAAGAAAAGCAGAATTGGGTGGCTAAGGATATGGTGGATGTGTTATTGGAGCTTGCTGGTGATCCTACACTTGAGGTCAAGCTTGAGACGATAGGTGTAAAGGCTCTAATCGAGGTACACCCCACATCTTACTTCCTTCGTTTTAATTAATTATTATTGGTGTTGGTCTGCTTCTTTTGTTTACATTGCTGCTAGGGAGGCTTATGTGATATCTATACTTCATTTTTGGAACATTGAAATGAGGTCTTCATTTGAAAGGATATGTGTCTAATTCAGAATTCTTACATGTTTTTAAATGATCAATCAAGTCATCTTGCCACATGTAGAAGCTTTTTAAGATGAGTCTCTTTCAAACCTTATTGTGCAATTGAATGGTAGCTACAAGTTGATATTCAAAATAAGAACCACACCAATTAAGGGCCAGTTCTTTTCGTCGGAAAATATGGGTTGGTAAATGGGTGAAGTTGGTTGAGATTGATAGAAGTGAGTTGAAGTGGGTATTTTTTTTTGTTGAAGTGGGTTGAAGTTGATTGAAGTGGGTTGAATTTTTTTTTTTTTTTGGTATGATGGGTAGAAGTTGGTTAAGATAGTGGAAAGTGGGTTGAAGTTGATTTAAGTAGGTTAAAGTGAGTTGAAATTGGTTGAAGTGGATTAAAGTTGGTATTTTTTAATTGAAGTTCATGAAGTGGATTGAAATGAGTTGTGGTTGGTTGAGATTGATAAATTTGAACTTACCAACGAAAAGAATAGGGCCTAAGTACTTCAAATGAATAATGAATTCTCTTTACATTTTTAGGTAATGTATATTATACACCTAAGAATGTGTACTTCGACGTATATAAATTTTTTTTGCGTGTATTTGTCATATTGACCAATCTTTAATATGTGGCGCTGACGTAACTTATAGAAGTATGTACTCTTAGGAGTATGATATGAACTTTTTATTTTTATGGGTTTAAATTTTATGAGGCTATAGGAGGGTTTCCGCTCCCTTATATATGTGCCCTCTCTCCTAATTACTAGGTTATTTTCTTTATGGTGTCCATATAGAAGACGAGTTCACTAATTGATAAACTTACCTTTCATTAAACGTAAAAGGAATAATGTATAACTTGTTTACAATAATTGAGCATGAAGGTATTGTATAAAAAAATTAAAAAGTAAATTAATTTTGGAATCTTCAATCTTCGATGTGCTTAGGACTTGATTGCTGGAGGTACTGAAAGTTCAACAGTGACATTAGAATGGGCAATGTCTGAACTCCTAAAGCAACCACGCATTATTGCAAAGGCAGTCGAAGAGCTTGATAGTGTGATTGGTAAGGAAAGATGGGTACAAGAGAAGGACATACAGAACTTAACCTACATTCGTGCGATAGTCAAGGAGACAATGAGGCTGCATCCTGTGGTTCCTATGCTTGTGCCTCGCTTGGCAAGGGAAGATGTCCAAGTCAAAGGATATGATATTCCTAAGGGGACTATAGTGCTCGTCAACACTTTCTCCTCACAAAGAGACCCTAATGTTTATGAGAGGCCTGAAGAATTTTGGCCTGAGAGGTTCATTGGGATGAACATTGATGTCAAAGGGCAAGATTTCGAGTTATTGCCTTTTGGCTCCGGCAGAAGAATGTGCCCTGGTTATAGTCTAGGTCTCAAGGTTATTGAATCAGGTTTAGCTAATCTTCTGCATGGATTTACATGGAAATTACCCAATAACATGAGGCCAGAGGATCTAAACATGGAGGAAATATTTGGCCTCTCGAACCCTAAGAAGATCCCTCTCACTGCTTTTATCGAACCTCGACTTGATTATCATCTATTTAAACCATGATATGTGATCATGATTGGTTTGATGAGATTCGAACCTATATCTTCCCCTTAAATGTAATGTTTCAGGGGGCTAGTATTATGGTTTTGTTCACGGACGGTGTGCTTTTCTAATCCAAGCAAACATTTGCATTCTGTTTCGCAGTAGAATAATATAAGTAAAGCAAAAATGAAATCTAATGAAATAATGGTGACAGAGTCGGTATTATTAATGGTCACTATCTTGATTTGCAATTTATGAAATGAAACATTTGCCATCTTGTCTTGTTTGTCCTGCTTATGTGGAGTACTTGGGGATCGAAATGAGTCATGGAAATTAACTTGCTTTCGTTACTGATTGAGTGACTAGCACAATTAACTTTATGATTCCAACTATTTAAAGGGACCCTAAACCTTTAACTTTCATCTTATCATTTGAATAATCCCCCATATGTTAAAGTTGTTTTTGGTAAAGTTGGATTCATGCCAATGCATATATTGTAAACCTGGGAGCATATGCTCCCAGGGCCATGTAGATGCTGTTAGTGGCATAGTCTTTTTTTAAGAAAAATAATGTGTGAAAAATAAGGCCAACTGTAACCCGTTTAGAGCAGTTTCTCTCCTGTTTGCTTTTTTCCTCTCTCTCTCTCTCTCTTTGTTCAACCTCTTCTGTTTAACCTTTTCTCTGTTTTCATTTCTCGTTCTTTGCCCAAATTGATAAATTTGCTCGAACATGAATCAAAATTGTAACACCCGGGACTTTATCCCCTCGTTAAGCCGATTCATATCGTTATAAATTGAACTAATATCGATGAAGTCTGCCTGAGTGCTGATTTTATTGAAAGGAATACTAGTATTCTCATTATTATTAGTTTTATTGGTATTAAAGATTATTATCGGACACTACATTGAGCAGATTTTCGAATACGATTAGAATGTCGAACTGTGGGAACCATCCTGCAATTTATTGTATCGAACCTTAATATAATCAAAAGGCGAATAATCGACCGATGATTATATTAATGGTTACAGTTTAAGATTTGGAGGTCGGAAAATTTGGATTTAGGGTACAGTGGGTTGGTGTTATTATCAGTTACAAGCAAGAATAAAAGAAAAAGAAAAAAGAAAAAAAATAAAATTTTGAAAGGGGCCGAAGCCCGTTCTCTTCGGGGAGAGAAGCATCGAGAGAGGGGGTGGTCTTCGACCCCTGCCCCGTGCCACGCCCACACGACACACACACCAGGAGAGGATCAGGGAGGCACCGGCGTGGCCGCCGGCGACCGGCTGACGCATGCCCGGCCGTCCCCCTCGCCAGTCGACGCCCAATTCGAGCGCAGAGAGAGAGAGATGAGCGCGAGAGGAGGGAGCCGTGGGTCAAGGTTCAGGGACTCCGACCTCGCGCGACCGCCATAGCACGGCCGGCCTCGTCGGACGCTGGCGACATGGCGGTGAATGGAGCAGGCAGAGGAAGAGAAAGGCAGCAGCAACGGGAGGAACCGAGGCAACCCAAACCGAACCCTAAAACGAGACCCTCAGCTTGGATTCGAGGTGGGTTTCCTCTTCCTCCTATTTATTGTTAAGTTTTGATGAAAGTTGTCGGTTATAGTTCGTTCCGGTTAACCTGGAACTGATTATATTGACACGAGGAAACTGTAGTGTAAACTGAACGAGGCCTAGTATATATATCGATCGTATTGCCCAAGTTTATCGATTATATATAGTTTATCGATTATTGAAAATGAATTCGATTATATAACATTTATCGATTTAAATGAAGTTTAGTGATTTATCGGTTTATAAGAAGTTTAGCGATTTATCGATGTATATGAGTTTATCGATTCATCGATTTATGAAGTTGAGCGATTCATTGATTATGTGAAGTTTAGTGATTTATTGATTTATATGGAGTTTAGCGATTTATCGATTATATAAAGTTTAGTGATTAGATATAGACTATCGATCATAGGAAGTTTAGCAATTTTATATACAGCTTATTGATTACATAAAAATTATCAATCATAGCAAGCTTACTGATGATATACCCTTATCAAATATAGAAAGTTCATTGAGTAAATAAAGTTTATCGATTTATATGTGGTTTATTGATTTTCTAAGGTTATTGATTTATTCGTTTATGAATCATATAGAGTTCATTGATTATATAAAGCTATCGACCATATAAAGTTTATCGATTATATATATAGTTCATCAATTACATGTTTTCATCGTTTATAATGCTTGCATAGGAATGATATAGTTATGAACGTTTATTTATCTGGCTTCTAAGTATTCCTAAATGTTTCATCGGTCGCCTGTTTTCATTGAATAATGAGCATGGTTCCATTGCATCCATCGAATTCTTAGCGTAACCAGTCCACTTTCTCCTTTTTAAAGGTTACATAGAACTTCGAACTTAACGTTTCAGAGTTCAGTGTTCATTGCTCCGTCAGTAGGCAGAGACCTCCGGGTTCAGTGTTTCACAGGTCTGCCAATAGGCAGGAGTTTCAAAGTTCAAAGTTTATAGTTATGCCATTCAAAGTTCATAGTTATTCCATTCAAAGCTCAGAGTTATGCCAATAGGCAGAAGTTTCAAAATCCAAAGTTCATAGCTCTGCCAATAGGCAGAAGTTCCAAAGCTCAGAGTTCAAAGTTCATAGTCCCTCCAGTGCATGGATGATTCAAATTTCAACATTTCATACGTATAGTCCTATCAAATGTTTTATAGTTCATCGATTGTGCACTACAAAAATATATCTAATCTGCGACGGAAAATTCGACGGAAAAAGGTCAAATTTCCGACGGAAAATTGTGTTTCCGACGGAAACACCGACGCGGAAAGGGTCGTCGGGATTCAGCTCGTCGCAGTTTTTATTCCGACGGACTCCGACGGAATCCGACGGAATTTCCGACGGAAAAAACCCGTCGGAAATTCCGTCGGATACTGTCAAGCAGAAACTGCAGAAAACAGTGGCAGGAATTTCCGACGGAATTTCCGACGGAATATTCCGTCGGAATTTCCCAAAAAATTTTTTTAAAATAATCCGAATTTTTTTTGAAATTATCCGAAATTTCGACGGAATTTCGGATAATTTCAAAAAAAAAAATTTTGTTTTCCGAAAAGTTTGTTTCTAAATTTCAAAAGTTCTCAAAATAAAAAACAATTAATAATAAGTTTCAAATCTGCCAATAAAATGTGCTTAATTAAATATTAAGTACAACATAAATTAAATATTAAGTACAACATACATATATAAATATCAAGATATATAAATATTAAGTACAACATATAAGTACAACATATATAAATATTAAGTACAACATATATAAGTACAACATATACGTTGTTTTAGATGTACACGCAGATTACATAAATTACACGAATATCATATCAGCTAATCAGAGTCAGATAAATTTGTGGGATCATCATCATTGTCATTTTGAGAGTCCTCTTCATCATCATCAGCGTTCAAGTCGATGTGGCTGGAAGAACCTGCACTTTGACCTTTGAAAAATCTGAAAACTTTTTTCAGCATGCGCTCTGTCTTCCCTTGTTTCTTGGTTAGTTGAGTTATAGCCTCTGCTTGCTTCGCTATGCTCTCACTGAGGAGTTGCGCTTGCTCTCTTGGATCAAAATGCTCTGCTGATGAGTGACGTGCAGCTGCGATGGTAGCTGATTTCTTCAACTTCATCCCCTCCGTACCAAAACCGTATACACGGCCTTTCTTGTCCAAATTTTCTTTAATCCAAAACTCTTCTTGGGTCATAGGTGACAGTTGGGAGCTCCCTTGAGTTGCAGCTTGAGAGTACTCCTGCCATTTGTTGTGATAGTCTTCCTGAAAATTTTCACAAATGAATAAGTGTCATACTAAACCTACAATTGTAACATATGTTTCATCTCTGAATAAAATGTGCCAAATTGAACTTACAAATTTTTTTGCAGATTTTTTATCCACAAACGTTTTGTCTTTCACCTTGCAGTGGGTGTCCTTAAACAATTCCTCACATGTGGGTTCCCTACCTAATGTTTTGGCCTAAAGAGAAAAAAAAAAGTAACCAGCTATTAAATATAAAACAAGGACGAGAACCCTAACTCATACCATACATTATATATAAGAAATACGCTTTTTAATAAACAAACAATCCTTACCAGTTATAATAAGAAATACGCTTTTTAATAAACAAACAATCCTTACCAGGCGTCTTTTCCTTTCACTAATCGGAATTGAGCCACATGTATGTAACGAAGGACCAAAACCTTCAGCATCACTCAATCGATTCTTTTTATTTTGTTGGCTCAATTTCTTGAACTTGTCATCTTCAGTCCAATGTAAAAGCATCTCATTCCAAACACTAGGTGGTAACCACTTCGGCTTTTTGTTGTACTTTCTGGCATATCCAAGAATGTCCCTAAGTCGAGCTGCCCCTCTGTACTCAAAGTTACGCCGTATCTAAGTTTCATTGTCTGGATGCCAGTAGTAGTGTTTCTGTGTCAAAGTCGAAGTATATTAGTAATTGAACATCTCAAACAATCAAATGCCAACTTTGAAATTCGTTGTACAGAAAATTAACCTTGAATTCATTGAACCATATATCTCTATGAGATTGTGGAACTTCTCCCCATGTGGTCCAAGCACGTGGGTACTTACCTGCAAAGCTTTCCACAATTTTCTGAATTACACCCTGATATGGAACAAAACTAAGAACAAAAAAAGAATTTGTTAAAAGTAATTACTGTAGGCAATAAAAAAAATATGATTAGTGAAGAAGTTATAAAATTTGTAATGAACTAACGTGTCACCATCGGGTTGTAAATATATCTTATTAATGGTGCTTGCAGTTTCACTATCAGGTGCAGGACTGTGTCTATCTCTTCCTACCCCTTCATTTTGGACCCCTTCGTTGTGCACTGAGTGGCTTGGCATTCTAGGTTGCCCCATCATCTGATTACCGTTGAAATGTGGACTAACAGTGCCAAACTGTTGATAAAGTAATGGAGTAGCTGAAGTACCACCCATGTATGGAATATTGGGTTGGATTGGTGTCTGCGTACCCGCACCGAAAAAAGGTGGTTGCATATGGAGTTGCTCATTCATACTACCGTAATAATTTCCGAATGGTTGAGTTGGATCAAGAAAACCTCCAAACATTCCACTGAAAGTGTTTGTTTCATAGTTTTGAGCAGGATCATACTGTGGAGTCGGTTGTGGTGCTCCTCTACCCGCATCATTCCTGACCGTTCGACCACGACCACGTCCACCATTGAGTCCAGACATCTAACAAATAAGAACAAAAAAAAATACAACCGCACCAATATTTATAGTATTGTCAGTGAAAAAATTACATTCATGCCTAACATATTTAACATTTGATAATAAACAAACTTGTTTTATTTAAATTGTTCACTTTAATCAAACATAATATACATGCTTAACATATTTAACATTTTCAAATAACCAAATAATTATTACAGATCTACATACTGAACACGTTTTACTTCACTTATTCTAAAAAACTAACGTTATATAAATTTATATTCAATGAGAAAAATAAATTATTCAAACTAAACAAATTATAAAAAATTAAATCATACCTCCAAAAACATTCATGCCTAACATATTTAATATTTGATTATAAACAAACTTGTTTCATTTAAATTATTCATTTTAATAAAACATAATATATATGCTTAACATATTTAACATTTTCAAATAACCAAATAATTATTACAGATCTACATACTTAACATGCTTTACTCCACTTATTCTAACATACATATTTAATAAATTAAATAAAAAACTAACGTTATTCAAATTTATATTCAACGGAAAAAATAATTATTCAAACAAAACAAACATGTTTCTGCTAATTTTCATATACCCGAAAAATGAACATCACATATCAAATTAACACAACTTGAAAGCGGAACAATTCTACTAACCTTCGCACACCCGAAAAATCAATCTGATTACAGACGGTGACGACACTAGCGGTGGCACTGGCGGCGACAAAACGTGAAAAACAAAGACCGTAAAAATTATCAATTAACTTAACAATTTCAATTTCAAACAATAAATTAAGCAAAAATATCACTTACCGTTAAATTTTTCGATGATCAAAACCTTGAAATCTCACTTTCTCTCTCTTCCTCCTTCTCCCTCTCTCCTTTTTCGAACACTTTCTCTCTCTATTTCTCCAAAAACCGCTCGAAATCTCACCCCTCCCCCCCAATTTAAAGCCGGGCAAACGGGGTCGAGATCCGCGCGGAATTCCGACGGAATTACCGACGGATTCCGACGGAATTCCGTCGGAAATTCCGTCGGAACTCTGCCCCGACGGAATTCCCGTCGGAATTTCGAATTTCCGACGGAACTCCGTCGGAAATTCCGTCGGAATTCTGGAATTCCGACGGAATTCCGTCGGAATTTCCGACGGAATATTCTTCCGTCGGAAATCTAATTTTCGGTCGGAGTTCGTCTGAAATTCCGTCGGTTTGTCTGCAATTTTTCCGACGCTGTCTGACGCGTCACTTTGTCCGTCGGAGTTGAACTACGTTTTTGTAGTGGTGGTACAGTTCTGTATTTCTACCAACAGGTAGAGAATTTAAAGCTTATATATCCTACAGTTCCGCTAATAAGCATGTAGAGATTCTACTAATCACATGACATAGTATCTGTTTCGCCGTATGGTTATTGTTTCATGTCTTAGCAAGGGAATTACTCCTGTATATGACCTGTCACTGTGTAGTGTAGTGAAATCCTTGGTGTAGTAACTTCATCGCATTGAGCATGATGATGGTTTTAATATTATTTTTACATTCATATAGTTTATTGCTTGATAGCATCTTCAATGACGTTTAATGACTATGTACGACATAAATTACATGTGCGGAATAAGCCTTATTAATGTACTGAGCAATGTATATAAGATTTTAGTGATTTTCGTAACAGATATCCCAACAAGTGGTATTTCCGGGTTAGACCCCCCTCTATTTTCATTGCGTTTATGCGTTCATATGTAAGTCTCATGGTAAGTTTATTAAGTATAGTTACTTTTAAGTTCAAGCGGATGGTGCAAAGGCTTGCATTGTGATTGAAGCATACTGTACAATCGGTGAATTCTTCAAAGAGAAGGAATTACAAACAGTTGTCGTAAGTTATTATTGCATTTAAGTATTGTTTAGGAAAAGGGGGTTATCCATTGAGCGATGATTGCTCATTCCCATTTATTATTGTTCCCTTCCCAGGTTTATGAAATAACAGGTAAAAGTCGGTCCAAGTAGCTGAGATGGAGTCGTTGCTGTCTTAAGAGTAAAGTTATGAGCTTGGATGTGAACTGTAAAAATGTATTATGATGTAACGATGTGTAATTTCAGCTATTGTGTGCCTATATTGCATTTCATTTAGAGTCGCTCTGTAAGGCCGTGTGAGCCACCATCTAAGTTGCCTAGGGCTGTACTTTTTCTTGTTCATTGTTTAAGCATTGAATTGCGCTGGTTGTGGTGCTCCGGGCGGGTGGCCTGTGGAGCTGTAAACTCTGGCTGGTAGCCGTTAAGTTATAGTTAAGCCCTTTATTACTGTTCTTCAATGCAGGGAAATTATTGTAGGGCTTTAAGTCTGGGAAACGGTCAATTTTCAGGGGAAATTCTGTCCGTTTCATTTCAGGATTTAAAGAAAAACGTCAACACTCTTAGCCATAGGGTTAGGGGCGTTACAAAAATCATGCTCACAAACCGCACTTTCAACATGTTTGGCACAAAATCACGAATTGAATAGCAGTCATACTCAATTTTTTCCTTATAATCTTGTGCAAAATGGACAACAGTGGTGTATAAACTGTGGATAATATAAACTGTGGACGAATCTACTAATGCGTAAGTGGCCATGGTGACTTCTTCCTCTATAATTTGCATTCAGTAGTGAATAACACGGTTTCTGGGAATCGGAAGTCGACGATGTAGAGTTCTAACTACTCTACTTCTCTCTCAGTTGTGTCTTGCTGCTTTTTCTTCCATGTTTTGCCACATCTCTGAACTTCCTCCTCTATTAATTGCCCTGCGTCTTCTCCCTGGGTGCTATTTGATAGGGAACAAATGCACAATGCTTAGTAATATAATGAACAAACTCAAATTTAATAGTGAACCAAATGAAGCCCAAAAAAAACTTCATTTGAGCATCACTGTATCTTATTTCAGTGGCTTGTTTCTTCTTCTTTCACCCACTGTCTTCTTCCGTGTTTTACTTTGTGAGTGAACAATATCAGGCAACATAATGAACATACCCAAACTGACAATGAACTATCTTGTATAACTCAATAAACAAAGCGGAGACTCATATCACTCTAGAGGGGGTGAATAGGGTGAGTGCAAAAAACTTAAATTTAACAATTGAAAGCAAAAACAAAAATTAAATCGAGACAATGCACAATGATATTTTAATGAGGTTGGATCTCAATCAAGCTTAGGTCCCCGCCTAGAGTTATCCAACTCTAGGATTCAACACTCTACGTCTCTTATTAAGATAAACTCTCACAATCTCTCAGAGCTTCCCCACTGTAGAGATCCCAAACTCTTAAACTAACTTCTTGATTTAAGTTTGGGCGAGTTAACCTCACAACTCCTAAGTTCACTCCTTAATAAAGAATAATTTCTCACACTTACAATTTTTGATCTCAATACAATATTTAGAGCAATATTGCAGTGTAAGACTCAATGCTTTTTTAACTTGCTTGGATTCTTGCTTTTGCTCTCATGCCCTCTATTTATAGGCTTTAGCAAACGTGATCTCAATCAGCCAAGGAAGGAGATTATGCCCAGAATATCTTGAAATTATATTTCAGACCCTTGAAATCAGGTCAGCAGATTCTGGTTTGATTTTCTTGCAATCTTTGCCCATGGTAGATGTTGATATGATGTCGCATAAAATCTTTTCTTGCTGTTGTAATATTGATGAAGCTAGTATCCATTTAGAATCAAATGAAATAACAAGAGATTTTGATTCTTCATTAGGATGTCATCATTCTTCCAATATTGATGTTGTTTTGCAAATCAATATAATCATTCTTATACAATAATATCCATAAGCAGAATTCTAATTTATCTAATTAGAATTGGCAAGATCAAATCATATCATTTTGTCATGGCAAGTATTGAAGCAAGATGATATCATCCTTACATGATTCTCAAGATTTAATTTTGAATTTGAATACTCTAGAGCAAATCTTCCAATCAAATAAAATCCTTTGATATCAAATAATATTTCGATTAATATTACATTATCACATGGAACTCATATCAATATTATGTTAACATTTAAAAATTATTATATTACTTGGATTCATTAAGTTCATAATTAATTCAATCCTTTTTGTCCTTCATCAAAATATTATTCAACCTCTTCTAAATTTAGGAGTAACTCAACAATCTCCCCCTTTTTAATGAAAAACAAAATCTAACTTGCAGAATTAAAATGATTACCATGAGCTTACCTGGACTTACCAATTCATCTTTCAACCCTTTTTGTATTTCATCAAAAACGTATCAGAAGGAGAAGGTCAAAATAATTAATGCTAGTATGGAAGAACATGGAGATACATACCTTGATCCTTGTATAATACTTCTTCCCTTTGTCATCAATATTAAAAGTGTTGTAGAATGTCATTATAGATTGATAGCATGGCTTCCCATTAATATAACACTCATAAATATGAAAACGGAGTTATATGTCAGTAATTCTTTGGGGACATTAATATATTAGAATGTCAATATTTCAAAACTCTTTACATCTCCCCTTTTAATAAATGATTGAACCATGTGATACTTTATCATATATAATCAAACTATTTTCTCCGCCCTTCAATGCAATAACTAGAACATACAAATCAAGGATAGAAGCAAGGAATAAGTACCGTTGACGATTATATCTCCCACTTAATTTATGTCAATATCATTATAACGCAATTTATATACCATTGAAATATTTTCCTCCTTGCAAAGATAATCTAAGCGTATAATATCAATCTTGGGGGCATGGGATAACACGAATGTAGAGGATTTGAAAAGATACACACAATTCAAATTATTTATCTTCCCCTTCATACATTGATTTTAAGACAAACGCATGGCATTATAAGACATATAAAAGTGCAACAATCCAGGATAAATTACATTTGTCCTTCCTAAAAATAGTTATTCAGGAACACACAAAGAGGATATGAATTCTCATAGACAAAGAAGCATATGAGTTTATCCAAGCATGCATATTAAGGAAAAAATTATCTTTTGGACCATCGAGATTAGGACAAATAATTTTTCAGACCCACATTTTTTGATAAATATTTTCTAGTCCCTCCAGCTTTGGGTAAATATTTTTAGGACCAAAGTCAACCAAAACTTATCTTTTTAAAATTGTAGCAAGGACCCTAAGTTTCTTATATTTGCACATCTAACCTAAATCCTTAAAAACTTACTTTCGAAAAATTAAAATTTGTGCACGTGATTTTTTGCTCATAAGTGCTATTCGATGCCCTCTTTCAATTGGTATCAAAGCCACGTCATCAAAAATAATTAATGATTAATTAAGATAATTAACTAAGATTAACTGTGATTAATGCTAAAATCATCCCTGCTTGCCCTGGACCAAATTATTCACATATTGTTCACTCGCTAGAATGACTTTCTCCATTAGCACCTCAATTAAACTATATCACGGATATAGTTTTAGAATTAAAAGCAGAATTAGCTAAAATTAAAAACGAAGTCAAGGAGTTTAAAAAGCAAATATCGGTAATTCACCTTTCTCTAGTTAACGAAGTAAGACATAACGGGAAAGGTACTTCCAGCATTGGTACTTCTTTCAACATAAATATCCTTTTCAAAACCGAAAAAATAAGATTCCATTTTTCTTGCATGAAATAAAAATCCAAAAAGAAGTAGGAGAAAATTCAGGTGAAAAATCAGCTGAAAAAGCAGAAAAAGAAGGAGGAGATGAAGTATAAGTAATATAATCTTAATGAAGTACATAATATGTTTGAGAAAGAACAAAACTCAGAAGAATTAAACAAGATCATGGGCGAAATTAGTGATAAATATAACATTTTATCTGATGATAATGAAGCAATTAATAATATGTTATTGGAAGAAGAAATATATTAGCAGATGAACCTCACTAAACTAGAAGTCTTAATGTACTACCTTTAGAAGAAATTAGAAGAAAATTAGACAAAAAAATATGATAAAATAACTATTGAAGATGAGATTAATGAAATTGGAGAAGAACTCCACTTAGGAGAAATAGAGACTAATCTGATTAAAAATGTTATTCCTAAGCCGGAGGAATTCGGCGAGCCTTTTAGGAGAAATACTCATTTCCTAAGACTTAGGTACATTCCAGCAGGACGAACAATCAATTTTTTCTTCGGGTTCATCCTAAGAAAAATTACAACTTTTGAAGAAGTTGGTCTTATTCCAATAAGTCAGACATGATATATCTTAAATATAGATGGAGCTCGTAATAGAGAAGAAATATTTGAACATTAGAAAGAGGAATGAATAGTATCATAAACCTCAATACTACCTGGACTGTTGCAAATTTTCTAAATTACATCGAACATAATTTTTCTAACACTGTAGCTGACTGGTATGATTCGTTAATTAAAAAAGGTATGATTCCTAAAATACATTAAGAATGATGAAAACACCAGCTGTTATATTTGAAAATCTATGCAAAGAAATTGAAACTGATTTTATTGGTGCAAAACTGGATTATGAAGAAAAAGCAAGAGAATGACAGAGAAAGATTAATAATATAGAATTATGGGACATGAGATATCTGAAAAATTACATTGCTGAATTTAGTCAATATTATTACAAAATTGGGCATAATGAGACTAATTTTGATATGTTCTATGACAAATTAAAGTATCCAATAAATTTCATAATTAATGAAAAGTACATGGCATGGCTTGAACGTGCAGATGCCATTGATACCTTGGGTTCAAGGATCTCTTATTTAAGAAAATGGGTCAATGATTAATATCTTGATCTCCAAAAGTAAAAGAAAATTAAGAAACAATTTCTAACTCGTTGGGATTCACCTCACCAATGGGGAAAAGAACCTGAAAAAAGAAGACTGAGAAAATTCTATAAGAAAAAGAGCTTTAACAAGCAAAGAGGCGAGAAATATAGAAGAAAATATTATAACAAATCAAGTCCTAAAAAACGTAGATTTTGTAGAAAAGCTGCTTATTACCCTGCAGGAGAAAACAATTGCAAATCCAGGGCATGCGGAGAAGTAGGATATTATGCTAATGAATGCAAAAATAAGAAGAATAACAAGCTCATTTAAACCTTAGGTAGTGTAGACTATATTGAGCTTAGCGAAGATGAGGCATTAGACCTGGCCTAAGTAACAACAAAGGAATTGTTGAAATTATAATAGACAATGAGTATGAAGTAAGTGATTATGAAGAAATAAGTCATATGATGGAAAGTGGCTAAATTAGTCTTGGTGATCTTCAAGAAGAAGAGTTTGTTGTAGACAATGATAACGAAGAAGTCAAAGGACAGTTCTTCCTATAATCCAGAAAGACATGATTTATAAAAGTCCATCTTTCAATTAAAAAGCAAATATATATGTGAGATGATAGAAGGAGACCTAGAAATTAAAGTATAAATATATCCATGGTAGAAGTGTTCAAGTTCAAATCACTCCATTACAATATTATGGTAAAGATATTGATATCTATGCTTTGCTCTGTGATATTAGGCATATCAAGTTCAATAATCAAATTATCACTGGGATAAAAACAAACTTATGTAATGGATCAACAGGGTTCAATTATAGACCCGGATATTATGTGAGTCTAAAAGATGAGTTTGCTAAAAACTTCCTATCCCTTAATGTTAAGCTTGTCGAGCGTTACAAATTTAACTACTACTTTAGTTATTAAATACTTTTTATAGCATAGGAAAGTAGGGATCGATCCACGAGGAATGATTTTTGTAAAAGATAGCTTAATCCTAAATGATTTTACTAATCCAATTTATTAAGTCTAATCTTAATAATTTGAAAATAATTAAAATCTAATGAATAAAAATTTGAAAAACTGCCTAATGATGCTCCTAAATATTCTAGATCATATTCTGAAAATAAAACAGTAAAAAGATTCCCTAAATAATTTAGAAAAATAAAAACAGAATAGTAACTGAAATTCTAATTAAAAATCAATAACAACAAATAATAGTCAGAAAATAAATATTAAAAATATCAAAAAGTAACCTAAAAAATTATTATTCAGATCTATAAGCTTATGAATTCTAAATTGTATCTAATTATTTCAGAAAAATTAGATCAGAAAATTAGCACAGAATATCAAGCAGAATAATAAATCTGAAATTAGATATAAAATAATCTGCATTAACATAAATGCAAAATTAATCACAAAAGTTACCCTAAATTTAGGACACAATTTTCTGGATTTAACAACACCTAATAATCATAAATAAAAATTAAAAATCAAAATTTTCAGAGTTAATAACCTAAAAACCTGCACTTCTCAATTTCACAAAATAATTCTGAAAAATTATCAAATAATTTCCAAAAATTACAAAGTTGAATATGAGCAGACTAGGACACTATATAAACCCTAGGAATTAATAAAACTTGAAGAAATATGAAAATAACTATTTTTATTCTAATTTCTAACAAACCAGTAATTAAATACTAAAACTAAATATAAATCAATCTAAAATTATAACTACTCCAAAAATCAATATCTAAACTATCTAAAATTACCTAGACACGTGTAAAAGACTGTACTTTTGGGGGGGTCGATTGAAATTATATGGTAACTAATAAAAATGAAACAAAAATTAACAAACAAACCAAATTAACTATAAGCAACAAATAATTATCAAAGTTGTCAAATTTATCAAGGATACTTAGTATAATCTCAATCCACCATGCAAATTAATATTTTTCATTAACACACAAGTCGATTTTATTCATGAGTTAGACTGTAGAAGACACCCACCAGTGGATCTTCCCCGTTTCTCCTTAGATTATAGTTTAATTAGGTCTAACCCTAATATAAACCCTACTAATTTGATAACCCTTACACCAGCGTAAGAATTTAATCAAACTAGAGTATTAGGTACTAGAAAAATATCATCTAACGCTTTGTAACCAATTTACCAGTAAATCGATTTAACAAAGATCTATAACGATTACCTAATTAAAAGAGACGGGTTTGAACCATCCATAATTAATTAGGGTGATACTAACGCTTAAAAGACGATAACTTTTACGTATTAAAGCTCTTTAAACTATCATATGAATTCCTACTAGACTAATTCGCATGTATTCTAATTAATATAATACGAATATCATGCACAATAAATACTAATCGCTATAGAATCATGAATATAAATCACTTAGACAATAAAGCATGGAACTTGTTTCAAAATAATTAACTTAGCATGGTTTCAAATAGATTATACTAAGCACAAGAAAATTACTCACTCATATTAAAAATTAAATCACAAAAGTTTAGCAAAAATTTCACGTCTAAAAATATAAAAAGTTTAACTAATTGAACGAAATAAAAATAACAAAGAAAACAAAATAAAAATTTGATAAAAAGGCCACGTTAGGATGGAAATTAGGGGTGAGATTGAAGAGGATGATGATGATATATATGATGAGGTTGAAGGGGTGTGATGGAAGAGGGGGAGGCGTGAGGGATGATGATGGTGATGATCGTGAGGGGGGGCTGTCGTGGCTCCAGGATGAAGAGCCGTGGGGCCCTCTTTAGGCATGATGAATGATTATGATTTATAGTGAGGATGATTAGCATTAGTGAATAGGGTTTTCTACTTCCTTTCTTCCTTACACTTCTTCTCCCTCAAGACTTCTAGCTCGTTTTCAACTCTTGAATTACTAGCCTAATTAAATAATTATGGAAATAATATTTTCCATAAATTATTATTTTTGGACCGTCTTGATGGCCAAGGGTGTAAAACCCAAAATTTGACGTCCTCTCTTCTCCTTTTTATTTAATTAATGCTAATCCTGAAAAATATATAAAATAGAGCAAATTAGACGAAATAATATATAATACAATCGGATTATTTAATAAAACAATGCATGATTTTTGGCTTAACACTTAAGATAAAAACAGTTGGAATGGATATGAAAAGAGGAGGATATCTGTTAAGGATATTCTGAAAAATCATCTACAAATTAGATAATACTATAGATCTAAAGATTAAGGTCACCATGATGGAGGCAGAAAAATTTGAAAGCCATACCCCTATGCAAAAAATCCAGAGGATTAAATCTAATCCATAAGAGATAAAGATTGATCGTTTATGGATATCTAGCCTTGTCAACCCTACAAAGATCAATAAGAAAAATATAATAAAAATCAATAAGGAAGGCAAAATCACCATTAAACTCCAATTATTAAGAAGCATAAGTACAAGAAGAATGTTCATCAGCTAAAAAAGAGCTTAAAAAAGATGATACAATTAGTCTGACTCGTGAAACAAGTAGAATAAGTTTTGAATCTGTAAGATCCAATGTAGATCGAAGTATGAGTTTAGAAAGAAAGGTTATTGGGTACAAAACTAGAACTGTTGGTGAACCAATCTATGAGGATGAATTAGCCAAAAATATGACTATAGAGATACACTATGATGCTATCAATACAAATCCTAATAGCATTTATATCCTGATAAAGGTATGTTTAGAAGGATATAATAAATATGAGTTGTGTGCCTACATAGATAGTGCTTGTTCTGTGTGCTTTGGGGAAAGATCATTATTTCCAGAGTTTATGTGGAAAAAAGGTAAAAATTCTCTACAAGTGATGATAGCAGATAGTAGCATCATGAGTCACAATGAAGCAATAGAAAGGTTATCCATAGAATTAGGAGGAGTTCAATGCATTATACCAGTTTTATGGGTCGCTGACCAACCCTCTCATGATATGATTATTGAAAATTATTTTCAGAGATTATATTCCCTGTGCACACAGACCATAAATCAAATAATATTCATAATTAATGGTCACTCCGTTCCTATTGAAAAATTAAGGCTTACACTCATCAAAAAATTGAATTTACACACAGTCAGCATGGTGAGAAGGTAATGCCAGCACAATGAGAGGTGACATTAACAATTTTATTACTCGAGTTATCTATTAAAGAGCAGATTGTCAAATAATAAGAAAAATTATGCAAAGAACTCTACTCTGATAATCTACTAAAGTTTTGGGATAAAGATAATACATTTGCTAAAATCACTCTATTAAATCCCAACACCATTATCTGAGTCAAACAAATGGTGTATACACACCAGGATATCCAGAAATTTGATAAAGAAATCAAAGAACTTCTGGATAAAGGATTAATTAGGAATAGTAAGAGTTCTCACACCAGTTCCGCTTTCATGGCTAGAAATCATGTAGAAGAAAAAAGAGGCAAAGCAAGGATGGTGATCAATTACAAAAAGCTTAATGATAATACTGTCTTTGATGGATATTATATTCCTAACAAAACTGTACTTTTTAACAGAATTCAAAGAGCATCTTGGTTCTTGAAAATACATTGCAAAAGTAGATATTGGCAGATAAAGATGGATGAGGAAAGCAATCCTTTAACTGCATTTAGTGCCCCACAAGAACATTATGAATGGATAGTAATACCATTTGATCTTAAAAATGCACCTCAAATATTTCAAAGAAGAATGGACAATATCTTTAAAGACTTTAATAATTGTTGTTTAGTTTACATCGATAATATGCTCGTCTTTTCCAAAACCATAGAGCAGCACAAAAATGATGTTTTAGCCATCACCCAAAGATGCATCGAACATGGTATCATACTTGAAAAAAGCAAGTGCATTTATGCTAAACAAGAAGTTGAGTTCTTAGGTCTAGAGATAAAAGTTGGATGAATAGTTCTACAAAAGCATATCCTGGAAAACTAGAAAATTTTCCTAAAAAAATTAAAGATAGGAAGCAGCTAGAAAGGTTTCTTGGATGTCTTATCTATACTTCAGATTTCATTAAAGATTAAGCTAAACTAAGAAAACCGATAAATTATTATATACACATGAGGGTTCGTACTCCTATTGCCATATAAATATATATTTTTCAACGTGTATTTATTATATGAGTGATTATTAACATATATTTTGCTTACGTGGCTTATGGGAGTACATACTCCCGGGTATATGATATAGACTTTGAAGAAAACCATTGCAGTAGAAACTCAAGAAATAAGTAAATTAGACATGGACCACTAATGATACGAAGATTGTTCAGAACTTCAAAAAGATGTGTAAAAATCTTCCTGTTCTTAATTCGCCTAATGAAGGAGATGACTTAGTTCTTGAGACAGATCTAGCAACGAGCACTAAAGCTCAGTACTAAAAATCAAAGAAGGGGAAAAGCTTTGCAAATACTGCAGTGGAAGTTTTAATAAAGCTCAATGTAACTATTCCATGATGGAAAAAGAAATTCTCGTAATTATAAGGGGAATTGAGAAGTTCTTAATCTTTCTAGGTCCAAAACCTTTTCTTATTCGAACTGATTGTAAAGAAATACTTAGTTTTGTGAAAAAGAATTTATCAAATATACAAGCGCAAGGGCGACTCCTACATTGGCAATTATAGCTTAACCTGCTTTCCTTTTCTATTGTATATATGCAGGGGTCGAAGAACTCTCTGGCAGACAGTTTAACTCGATAACTCGCCAATGGTGATCATCAAAGCTGACCTCATGCCAGAAAAGGAGGAAATTCTTAATGAAATGTCATTCCTACTAGAATGAGTTTCGCCTTTTAATAGAGTCCTTATTGATAATCTGAAATTTCATACCAAAAGTAGATCATATTTTGATCTACTATCTACTATCTACCTAATAACCCAAAGATTTTTCTTTCTAGAATTACAAGTTAATTACCTACAGTGTTCTTGTGATATCCAAGAAAAAATAAGTTCTCATGTTCGAAAAAAATGGTTCAATGAGTGGTATACAGCCTACATCAACTTTTATCATCATTACTCCTATAATATTTGAGAGTCTTGGGGTATAACGATCTATTTTTTCGATAAATCTGCAGTTGATGGTGTTAGTTTCCCAACAAATTTATTATCTACAAATGACCCTGTTTTTAAAGTTTGGGAGTACGGGATGGTACTTTACTTCATACAAATTCCATATCCAAAATTTCCATTTTTCTCAAAACTAATAAAATTTTAGCAATGCATGTTCAAAAGGATCCATTGGATCTTACATCTCCTGATAGTCCAGCAAAAGTCCCAGTCTGTATATGCCTAAATTTGAAAATGTATAGCGCATTAATCGAGTATGAAAATGAAAAAGTCAAACTAGCCCATTATTTTATTCAGATAATTGATTACGACGATCTCAATGATCAACGACGAGAACAGGTTCCCAAATAACGAGAATTAATTGCTAATCCTGCTCTAGCAAGAGCCATTGAATTTTTTAACATTTATCATCAATGTTGGGCATTAATTAAATAAGGAAAAACATTAATGCATTATGGAGATACTACTTTTACCTATGGAAGTGAGTTTAAAGAGTACATGAAGGTGGAAGGAGTAGTGGCAGAAGATATATTTGATTATTTCTTTAACGTTGGAGCTAAAAAATTCTTATCAGCAAAAGAGAAGAAATATCTTCTTGAATTATTTGAAAAATAGGATCCAAAGCATCTTAAACAACTTGATGGAGATTTTGATGATTATCCAGATACTGATAGTCTGAAAAATATAATTGGAGACGAAGGCATGCAGAATCTCAATAATAATGACTAGTCTTGTCATCATTAAGAGCTCTGAAAAGTGGCTTCCCTATTAATATACTATTTTGATAAGTATCCGATCTGTAAAATAAAATGTGTACTGTAGCCATGTAAAAAATCATTATGTACTGTAGTCATTAGGGCATCTTATGTACCTCCTAATCCTCTATAAAAAGGAAAATTGAGTGCTGAGAAGGGATACGGTCATTTTAGCATTTTTGAGTAAAAGAGAAGTCAGGATGCTCCATTTCTCTGTGAATAAGCATCTCTAATGATCTTAGCTTAAGTCCCTCTTCAAAGCTTTCCATTGTAATATTTCCTCCTTTAAGCTTTCAATAAAAGAAGTTTTCCAATAGGGAATGTTATTCCATTCAACCTTATGTTTTAAATATTATAATTTCTTGATTAAAGTTCCACTATCCTCGAAAAAGATTAGAAACTTGATTAGTGACTACGGCCCGAGGTAAGAAATAAAACGAATCTGTGCTGTGCTAGATCTAAGGGAAGTGAGGTTGAGATTAGCAATCTCCGTAAACTGGAAACTAGAGGAACACCGGAGTCCAGCGCCAACTAAGTTCAGATAATGGTCGAAACTCTCTAATTAAATTTTAATTATTTTGCTAAGTATAGTGGGTCGTCAATAACATAAAATATAATATTTATGATATAAGAAGTAGATTATAATAACTAGTACCAGTAAAGTCATTATAAGAAGGAAAAAACACTGAAAATCGACATATTTAGATATTAGGGATCAATTCGCAATTCTAGAAAGTTAAGGGTCAGAAATAGAAATATTTGTCCTCCAAAAAATAATTACTCAAACCTACTGCATAGCCCAACCCTAAAATTACTTAATTATGTTTATTTATTTAATTACCTCATGTTTATAATTTTTCTTCTCTCATTTCATTTATTTCATATATTCACCATTTTATTTGGACCCTCACTAGGCAATTCGAATTTTAATTATTTATTTAATTGATTAATGAAAACTTTAGAAGAATTGATAGTAGGCACTAACAAGTTTAACCTACGAAATTTATTTTGTTTTTCGTAACATTACAAAGTTTTAATTTTTAGTTTTGTAAAAACGTTATCGTTACGAAGCGTTTTATTCCCGAACCCAATCTATTTCAGCCGTTTTGAAGCCCAACAAGTTTGCCTATTAATTAAACTAATTATCGTGGTTGAACTTAACCATGGTTAGTTTAAAGAGGGTGATTTCACTAGCTATAAACTCAGCCAAGCAAGTGGATTAGTCAAAACACATACAATCCTATCCAAAGCTCATTTTCTCTCTCCTCTCTCTCCTCCTCCACGGCAGCTCCTGGGACAGTACGTCTGGGCTATTTTTCGGCCAGTTTTCAGCCAACTCTGGTGATCTCCGACCCCCCCAATATCCTAGTACCTCAAGCTATCATCCTCCGTTATCAAAACCCCTAAACCTCATATCCATCTCAACTTATTTGCAAGCAAAGTGAGTAATTTTGAAATTTATTTTTGTTGATTTTGCCATTTATTTTAGTTTTGATTCTTGTTTTGATGTTTATGATCTTTGATCATGTTGTTTTCATAAGAAATAAGAGTTATTTTGATGTTGATCATGGTGTTGTTGAGGTTAGATCATGCGAGGTTAGGGTTAATATTTGATCATGCAAGCTTAATGTTAAAAGTGTTGGATTTTGATTGTTTTATCTTTGATTTGATCATCCTCTAATCTATTGGTGTTTATGTTAATGTTTTTGATGATTTCACATGAGTTGGAGAGAGTTCAAGTTGGTCTTAAACTAGGGTTTTGGCAAATAATGCATGGTTTGGATTAATTTAGCCTTAAGCTTGGTTTATATGGATGTTTGATTGAAAACTGATCTCTTTTGGATATGAGTATGAAGTGAGTTTGAGTGTCGTGATTTTGTATGCTATTGGGATGGACCAAAGCTTGCTTACATGCTTTTAAAGTATAGTTTAAGTTGAGAATTTGGGTGAAAAAGAGAGGGAAAAGCTAAAACAGTGAGGGCTGAAAATTGCAGGAAAACAGGGCAGATTTTGGCAATAAACCGGTAATGCACGGCCCAACCAAAAATTATGATTTTTAGTGGGTAGATAGCTCAGTGTGTTAGCTTTCAAAGAGCTATTGAATCGCCTTAATCCGAGGTTTGTGGAAAAAGTTATGATCATTTTACCGAAACTGTGTAGAATGGACCAAAACTAACATGCTTTAGTTCTAACCTCATTTTGAGAATCCTATTGAGGGAATCAAGCTGGTGTTCTAAATGAAAGATTTTTGAACTTCTTAAGCTTTTTATATTGTGGTTTTGAGTCTCAATCCGAGGTCAGATGATTAAGTTATGAGTCATTCTTCCTAATTAAGCCCCTGTTATGCTTACTTTGCTTTTTCTAAATTATTAGCTATGGAATAAATATTTTTACTAACCGTATGTTCCTACAACGATAATTTTGTACAGAATCTGGGCCTAATCTATCATTCCTTCCATTTTTGTACATAATATTATTTCGTGCGCTTACATTTAAAAATTCCAAATACGTTCATTGTTTGTACCTTTAGAAATTAGCACGTATTTATTAAAATTATAATGTTTTGGTAAGTACATCAATGAATTAGTTTAATCAGTAATTTCTCACATAATTAGTGACCCCATCAGTTGTCAGTTATAGGGCATAGCCCTTCAATTACCCGCGCGGTTTCAGACCAGGTCCCGATCGGCTTGGCAAGTGTAGACCTATCTTCAGATCGTAACAGTTATTAGGGGTTCACTATCAGATAATAATTGACAATCCAGTTTCATATTCATCTTTTCCCTGTGTTTAATTAAAAATGAATTGCAATACGGGCCCAACCAATTTTTGTTTCATGAATGTTTAACAATATAGGAATGCATGTGTTGAACTTCGGCTCACATTTCGAAATGTTTTCATGTTTTGTTTCAGGAAAGTGTTCAGTGAATCGCCCTCAGGCAGGCAGAACGGCTGAAGATGATAAGTGAGTCGGGAAATCTTTATTGAATGGGGGTGTATTATCGTTGAAATGTTACCGTATTGTGAATTATTTTGGAGTTAACACTGTATATTTTATCAGAATTCTATATTTTGGTGTAATTCTTGAGATGTTTGTATGGTTTTGATGTTAGAACGATTTCTATATTTATCGAAATGGTTTGATAAGTTGTGATAGTGTGAATACATTTGATGGTAAACATTGATTATTATGGCTCAGTTATAATGTACAAGTAAAGCCTTATCTTTAATTGGACGACGGTAACGCCTAATTATTTGGGTTAACACTTCAATTGGGGAAAACTAGTGCAAGATATGTAAACAGTGATTGATGCATCTTTTGGGCGTTACAGATTTGGTATCAGAGCCAGGTTGAGATTTTCTTTGTGGAATGTGGAGTTTAGAAATAAGAAGGTGAGAATGGTCGGTAGTAAGGGTAGTGAGGGCCACTTTATACTGCGAGAATGATATTAGAAGTGTCGTAATGATAGTAGAAATGCAAGTTGTTTACATTTAAATGTTCCTTAATTATGGTTATGTATGCTTCTCATATATGTCTTTTCTTTGTTAGATGGACCCTTATACTGTTAACTTGATGTCGGGTGCATCTATGGCTATTCACATTGCACTGTCGCATGCTAGTATAGAGGTCTATGCGCAGGACCCTTTATCTGAGTTTCACAGTGCTACGGTCCGTGGACATAGAATACTGTGGTCCTTACCCGTAGTTCATTCGTGGATGGAGTTTAGGCTTCGTTATTATCACTATACGATAACAGGGAACCCAGACTGGGACGGGCCTAGGTTTCAGGCCCAGAGGCCATGGACTACTCTCGCTACAGAATTGTTATTAAGGGAAGAGTTTGATCAGAGAGGGATCACCATGGAGACACTACAACATGTCTTTCCACTACCTCAGGTGCCTCCCCCACCTGCAGCCCCAGCACCAGCACAGGGGCCACCCTCTCCGCCTGCACCAGGTACCCCACTGATCCACGATAGTCTTGGGGAGGCTCACGTGGTGATAGACCTGCCCGACACCTCAGATGTAGTGGTGATTAGTTCTGGGGACGAGGGCCACCAGGGAGAGGAGGATGATCCTGATAAGGATCAAATCATTGACGAAGTGGGGGTAGAGCAGTAATGGGAACAGAAGGCTGATGAGTTAATGGTGGAGTTACAGGATGAGCAGGAGCAACAGGTTCAGTAGAAGGTTGGTGATGTCGAGTCAAAGGCATCTACTAGCAGTTTCGATTCAGGCGAAGAACCTGATGATGAGTCTGACCCGGATTACGATCAATCTAGGGATCGTTAGGTGGGTCTAGGGGTTAGTGGTAGTAGTTTTTTTTTTAGCCCTATTTGTTTATAGTATGGTCAGTTGAGATGGATATATTTTGTATAAGATGTGACATTGTATATAGTCAAGTAGATCCTTTCCGATCGTCATGACATGATCCGTGTCTCTTTTTGGTTATGTGACAGGCCTAGTATCTTGGGGCTAGTTAGTATTTGAGGTTGAGTTAGGGGTTAGTTAACACTGACTTTGTTTAGTCAGTTAGATGTAGTATATTTTGCTGATTATGTGTATAAATAGACAGTTATGTATGTAAATAAGCAGTTATGAAATGATAAGCTTTGGGTTGTTTAATAATCTTTGAGTTATATTAAATGTGTTTGTTGGGCGTGCTTATTTTATATGTTTGAGTGTTCCAGTGATTAAATTGTTTCGTTTCATGTATAATCAGAATGTCCGAATCAGTGCACAACAATGAAGAGGTTTATATAGAGGAAATCTCGGATCATAGTCAGGAATTAGGTGATCAAGTCTTCTATCATGCGCCACCAAATTTTGGCCAAATGCTACCGATTCTTTCTGAGTTAGCTCACAATAGTGGGGACCCGAACTACTAGCCAGTCTTAGTAAGTGAATTGATGAAGCGGATTCCCCAGGTACCTACTGAAGCCCCTCCTAAAGAGGATAAATTAGCGGATAGGGTGGCACGATGCAACTCTAAAGTTTATGATGGATCTTATGATCCAGTAGTACTGGAGGAATGGATAAGAGGAATGGAGAAAATCTTTACAGTGGTAAAGGTGGCAAAAGAAAAGAAAGTAAACATTGGGACGTATTATTTGACCGGTGAAGCTGACATTTGGTGGAATACTGTTAAGGATAAGCTCGTAGGGCCTGAATTTACCTGGAATAAATTCCTGAGCGAGTTAAGGATAAAATTCTACCTAGTCGTGGTCCAAAGGCAAAAGGAGAAAGAGTTTATGGAGTTAAAGATGAGTGGCCCCATAACTGTGATGCAATACGCCAGTAAGTTCACCGAATTATCTAGGTTTGTTCCTGAGTTTGTATCATCTGAAAGGTTGAAAATGAGGAGGTTTGAAGAGGGTCTGGCCTTCTATATTCGGAATTAGTTAGCTGGATAGCCAATTTTGACTTACCAAGAACTATATGAGCGAGCGATTGAAGTAGAACGAGTGAAGACGGAGTTGAGAGTATTGAATCCAATCAACCAAAAGAGAAAGGGGTTTGAGCGAGGGACTCCGAGTGAGAGTATGAACCAGAACCAGAAGAAACCTACTCCTGTTCCCCCCAAAAGCCGTCCTATAGGCTCGACAGCACTCTGTGCGAAGTGTGGCAGAACAAATCACACCACCCCTGAATGCCGAGTAGGAACTAATAAGTGCATGTGGTATGGAAGCCCTGAACACCTGATTGTTGCATGCCCCCGAAGGATGAAGACTGTAGACAAAGGGGCAGCAAAACCCTTGGCCCCACCTCGCCAAGGGGCCCCACCACCAAGGCCTGCAACAGTAGGACGGGCGTATGTAAAGAGTAAGAAAGAAGCTACCACATCTGGTATGGTAGTTACTGGAACTCTCTTTTTAAATTCAAAGCCATTTTGTGTATTATTTGATTCGGGTGCTACTCATTCATTTATATCCACCTGATCTTCCATGCAATTGAACTTGGAAGATAGGAGGATGGAAACCAATTATAGGATCAAGCTACCCAATGATTGTGTGATTGAATGCCCTATCTCTTATAAATTTGTTCCTATCACCATTGGTGGAACCACCTTTTGTGTAGATTTAATTCAATTCGATTTGTCTGATTTTGACATCATTTTGGGAATGAATTGGTTGCACACCTATGGAGTTAAGATTGACTATGAGGATCTTAAGGTTATTTTAAAAGATGAAAAAGCGAGAGAAGTATTTTTCTATGGGCAGAGAGAGGAAAAATCCTATCTCTTGATTTCTACTATGAAAGCAAATAAGCTATTATGTCGAGGGTGTATGGGATATTGGTGTTATGCTATAGACACCCAAGCAAAAGAAGAGAAAGCTGAAAATATTCCTGTAGTTTGTGAATTTGAGAATGTTTTCCCTGAAGAGTTACCAGGATTACCGCCACCGAGGAAAATTGATTTTGGAATTGAATTAAGCCTTGATGCCCAACCTATTTCTAGACCCCATATCGTATGCCCCAACTGAACTTAAGGAACTGAAGATTAAGTTAGATGAGCTATTGCAGAAGGGCTTTATTAGGCCAAGTGTGTCACCATGGGGTGCCCTAGTGTTGTTCATAAAGAAAAAAGATGGAACCTTAAGGCTGTGTATTGACTACAGGGAGTTGAACAAGATCACTATCAAAAATAAATACCCTTTGCCGCGGATAGATGACTTATTTGATCAATTGCAAGGAGCAGGAGTCTTTTCTAAGATTGATTTGAGGTTTGGGTACCACCAACCTAGGATTAAACTTGAAGACATCTCCAAGACTGCGTTTAGAACTAGGTATAGTCACTATAAGTTTACAGTAATGCCATTTGGCCTCACCAATGCTCCCGCAACTTTTATGGATCTTATGAACAGAGTCTTCAGACCCTACCTAGACAAATTTATAGTGGTGTTCATAAATGACATTCTTATCTATTCTAAGGACAGAGATGAACATGCTGATAATTTGAGGATGGGATTACGAACACTGAGGGAGCATAAACTATATGGCAAATTAAAGAAGGGCGAGTTTTGGTTGGAAGAAGTGGTATTCTTGGGACATGTGGTTACAAAAGAAGGAATCAAAGTTGACCCCCAAAAAGTGAAGGCAATCACAGAGTGGTCAAGGCCTACTAATATCACTGAGATTAGAAGCTTTCTTGGTTTAGCAGGTTACTATCGAAGATTTATCAAGGACTTTTCAAAGATAGCTTCACCCATGACAAATCCGCTAAAGAAAGCGAACAAGTTTGAGTGGACTGAAAGATGTGATAAAGCTTTTCAAGAGCTAAGGCAGCGACTAAGTATCGCCCTAATCCCAGCGCTACCAATGGAAGGTAAGGAATATACCATTTATAGTGATGCTTTAAAGAACGGATTAGGATGTGTTCTGATGCAGGAAGATAAGGTAGTAGCTTATACCTATCAACAGCTTAAGCCTTATGAGAGAAACTATCCTACTCATGACTTGAAATTAGCAGCCGTGGTCTTTGCGCTGAAAATTTGGAGACATTACTTATATGGAGTACCATGCAAGATTTATACTGACCATCAAAGTTTGAAGTATATCTTCACTCAGAAGGAGCTCAACTTGAGGCAACAACGTTGGCTTGAGTTGCTTAAGGATTATGATTTGCAAATTCAATATCATCCAGGAAAAACAAATGTTGTAGCAGATGCCCTGAGTAGAAAAGTGCAACATAGCTCAAATACTGTCGTGATTACTCAGTTGAGTCTCTTGAAAGAACTTGAGGTCTTGGGAATTCAACTAGTGTCCCATGGGCAAGCACATATTCAATTATCGACACTTACCTTACAGGCTTCCATAGTGGAGGAAATTCGAGTGAACTAAGAAAGTGATCCTGAACTCCAAAGGATATAGCAAAATTTAGAGGGAGGAAAGTCTCCCGGGTTTGTAGTACATGAGGATGGGACCCTGCGATTCCAGAATCGTCTATGTGTGCCCCGAAATGAGGAACTAAGGAAACATATCCTAGAAAGGCTCACAATAGTCGCTACTCAGTACATCCAGGAGGCACTAAGATGTACAAAGATTTAAGACAGTACTTCTGATGCAATAATATGAAAAAGGAGGTTATAGAATATGTAAACAAGTGTCTGACTTGCCAGAAAGTCAAAGCAGAGCATCAGTGTCTCGTGGGTGAATTGCGACCCCTAGAGATTCCCACTTGGAAGTGTGATTCGATTTCAATAGACTTTGTGATGGATTTACCCCTTTCTACCTCGAAGAAGAATGCCATATGGGCTATAGTCGATCGGCTTATCAAGTCGGCCCATTTTCTGCCAATCAAAGATACTTGGGGAGTTGAAAAACTAGTCCAGTTGTATGTCAAAGAGATCGTCCGACTACATGAAATCCCCTTAGATATAGTATCAGATAGGGATAAAAGATTTCAAGCTCGTATTTGGCAAGCCCTTCAAAAAGCCTTTGGGACCAAATTGAACTTCAGCAGCTCTTATCACCCTGAGACAGATGAACAAACTGAAAGAGCGAATCAAATTCTAGAAGACATGTTAAGAGCTTGTGTATTGGAGTTCCAAGGGAAATGGAAAGATGATTTACCTTTGGTAGCATTTTCTTATAACAATAACTATCAGTCCACCATTAGAATGGCCCCGTTTAAAGCTCTATGTGGGAGGAAATGTAGAACCCCACTGTGCTCGAGTGATTTGGATGAGACATTGATTTTAGGTCCTGAATTGATCCAAGAAACTGTGGAAACTATAAGAAGGATTCGAGAACATATTAAGGTTGTCCAGAGTCGATAAAAGAGTTATGCGTATAAGAGAAGGAGGCCTTTGGAGTTTCAAGTGGGCGATAAAGTTTTGCTAAAAGTATCGCTAACTAAGGGTATCAAAAGGTTCGGGGTACGAGGTAAATTGAGTCCAAGATATGTTGGACCATATGAAATCATTGAAAAGTTGAATCCTGTGACTTATCGTCTGGATCTGCCGGTAGAGCTAGAACACGTGCATAACGTGTTTCACATCTCTCAACTTAGAAAGTATACCCCAGACCCAAACCACGCCATTGGACCTGAACCTATTGAAATCACTACGAGTTTAGTATACGAAGAGCAACCAACCCAAATACTAGATCGCAGGATTAAGCAGTTGCGCAACAAGCAGATACCTCTAGTCAAAGTGCTATGGTCAAATCATACATTCCAACAAGCTACTTGGGAGACTGAAGAGGAAATAAGAGCCAAATATCCACAATTATTCGAGGTAATCTTGCATTAGATGCAAAAGTCATAAGTTTCGAGAGTGAAACCCTTTAAGGGGGGAAGCTGTAATAGCCCAACCCTAAAATTATTTAATCATGTTTATTTATTTAATAACCTCATGTTCATAATTTTTCTTCTCTCATTTCATTTATTTAATATATTCACCATTTTATTTGGGCCCTCACTTGGCAATTTAAATTTTAATTGTTTATTTAATTGATTAATGAAAATTTTAGAAGAATTGATAGTAGGCCTTAATTTTTAGTTTCGTAAAAACGTTATCGTTACGAAACGTTTTATTCCCGAACCCAATTTATTTCGGCCGTTTTAAAGGCCAACAAGTTTGCCTATTAATTAAACTAATTATCATGGTTAAACTTAACTATGGTTAGTTTAAAGAGGGTAATTTTACTAGCTATAAACTCAGCCAAGCAAGTGGATTAGTCAAAACACATACAATCCTATGCAAAGCTCATTTTCTCTCTCCTCTCTCTCCTCCTCCCCGGCAGCTACTAGGATAGCAAGCCTGGGCTGTTTTCCGGCCAGTTTCCGGCCAACTCCAGTGATCTCTGACCCCCCGACATCCTCGTACCTCAAGCTATCATCCTCCATCATCAAAACCCCTAAACCTCATCTCCATCTCAACTTATTTGCAATCAAAGTGAGTAATCTTGAAATTTATTTTTGTTGATTTTGCCTTTTATTTTAGTTTTGATTCTTGTTTTGATGTTTATGATATTTGATCATATTGTTTTCATAAGAAATAAGAGTTATTTTGATGTTGATCATGGTGATGTTGAGGTTTGATCATGCTAGGTTAGGGTTAATCTTTGATCATGCAAGCTTAATGTTAAAAGTGTTGGATTTTGATTGTTTTATCTTTGATTTTGTTATCGTCTAATCTATTGGTGTTTATGTTGATGTTTTTGGTGATTTCACATGTGTTGAAGAGAGTCCAAGTTGGTCTTAAATTAGGGTTTTGGCAAATAATGCATGGTTTGGATTAATTTAGCCTTAAGCTTGGTTTATGTGGATGTTTGATTGAAAAATGACCTCTTTTGGATATGATTATGAAGTGAGTTTGAGTGTGGTGATTTTGTATGCTGTTGGGATGGACCAAAGCTTGCTTACATGCTTTTAAAGTATGGTTTAAAATGAGAATTTGGGTGAAAAAGAGAGAGAAAAGTTAAAACAGTGAGGGCTAAAAATTGTAAGAAAACAGGGCAGAATTTGGCAATAAACTGGTAATGCATGGCCCAACCAAAAATTATGCTTTTTGGTGGGTAGATAGCTCATTGTGTTAGCTTTCAAAGGGCTATTGAATCACCTTAATCCGAGGTCTGTGGAAAATGTTATGATCGCTTTACCGAAATTATGCAGAATAGACCAAAACTAACATGCTTTAGTTCTAACCTCATTTTGGAAATCCTATTGAAGGAATCAAGCTTGGTGTTCTAAATGAAAGATTTTTGAACTTCTTGAGCTTTTTATATTGTGGTTTTGAATCTCAATCCGAGGTCAGATGCTTAAGTTATGAGTCATTCTTCCTAAGCCTTTGTTATGCTTACTTTGCTTTATCTAAATTATTAGCTCTGGAGTAAATATTTTTGCTAACCGTATGTTCCTACACGATAATTTTGTATAGAATCCGGGCCTAATCTATCATTCCTTCCACTTTTGTGCATAATATTATTCTGTGTGCTTACATTTAAAAATTTCAGGTACGTTCATTGCTTGTATCTTTAGAAATCAGCACGTATTTATCAAAATTATAATGTTTTGATAAGTACATTAATGAATCAGTTTAATCAGTAATTTTTCATATAATTAGTGATCCCATCAGTTATCAGTTACAGGGCATAGCCCTTCAGTTACTGTAACGGCCCGACCTTAATGATCATATTAATTACGTTGAATCATCTTAATTATAAATTTATTAAGTTGGGCCCAGGCATTTCAATCCGTCATTTTCTCATTTCAATTCAGCATTTTCTTCATATGTATTTGTACCATTGCAGGTTGAATCGGCAGACTGGCCCCGGAAATGAATTTTTGGTTACTTACAAAATAATTCATTAAAATTCCAAAGGAATAGTTGAACGTCCGTTAACTTAAAAATGTCTCTCAAGATTTTGCATCAAAAGTAGTTTTTTTTTTTTTTAAAAAAATCAAAGTCGGTTTGACCCGGTCAAACCGCCTTTGACCGGTCAAACCGACCAAGTCAAAGTCGGTTTGACCCGGTCAAACCAACCACAAAAAAAAAAAAATCTAAGATTTTTACCCCTTTTTGCCCCTATATATATGGAGGGAGGGGAGGGGTTTTCATGCATGCACACGGCAGAGAGGAGAGAGGAAAGAGAGAGAGAGAAGAAAGGAGACAGAGAGAGAAAGAAGGAGGAGGAAAGAAAGAAAGAAAGGAGAAGAAGGAGAAAGAGTCGGAAGAGGAGATTAAGATTTTGGATCTTGGAGCAAATTTAAGGTGAGTAACTGTTGCTTTCTCGATTTGTATTATTTTATGATTTAATGTATTATGAAAATTAATGTCAGGCGGTAGGAGCCAATCGTATAACTCCATATTTAATTGTAACAATTGAGGTATCGTGACTGTTAATTATAATATGAATGCATTCACTATGGTTTCGAAGTTATGAAATTGAGGAAAATTTATCTGATGAATTTATGCTAAAGTACGGGTAATATTTTGATTATTGTGAGTCATTGAATTTATGCTAAAGTACAGGTAATGTTTCGATTATTGTGAGTAATTGGGTTAAACAACATTGTGACAATTTTATGGAAGAACATACATATTAATTGGAGATTTGCGATCAAGTTTATGAATTTTGGAGATACACCTCGAGAGTCATAAATGCTAAGTGTGGATGTTAGAAATATTAATGTGTAGGATAGAAATATTGAGGCTAGCGAAATGTGATTATACGAATTCACTATGCACCGTTTTCAGGGAAAAAGAGTTCATGTCCTGACTAAGGTCGTTCCAGAACGTTCCAGAGTTATGGACGTCGTCGCGACTGTCATTATTATATTATTATATTATTATATTATTTACAGCAAGGAACAAATAATTACACCGAAAACGTTAACAAAATTCGGATAAAAATAAAATCGCCGTAAGTTAAATTATGCAATAATCAAAAAGATAAACATTAATAACAATGACCTATAATGAAGACAATTTCACAAAGTCAGGACAAGTAACAAATTTATACTATTTATAAGAATATGGCAATGACAACGCCGTTACCTCACTAGACGTTTATCACGTTCATTAAACAAGTGGTTGCAATATAAAAGACAGGGATTTAAATTATCTATTAAAACAGGATATTCAAGGACATGGATGAAAGTAAAACAAAGTAGAGTCAAATCAATGCCGTCGTACATGCTAAAAATTAGCACATAACTCAAGGAATTTAAATTATCGATCAAAATAAGAAATCCCAACAAATGTCATCACCTTGCACTAACCACAAGAGAATTACATATGTAAAGCAGGAAGGAGGCCACATCTGTCGGTTCAAGCTGCCAGCACACATTCTTCATTACAAAGGAGAGAGAATCTCAAAGATCAGGTGCGTACATTGCCTATGTTCTTCAAAAACTCACAGTGTTCTCAACAATGAACAATCAATACAAGATGCATTCAATGAATAAATTTCCGCAATGTTTGTCACATAAACAAGTGGCCCCGCCAATCATCAATCATCAGGGCTTATGCCCTCAAGTTACCCTCGCGGCTGCAACTCAGGCTCTCCGATCGGCCTGGGAGGTGTGCACCTATCTCAAGATCGCATCAAGATATACATCGACCAAGGGGTCCACTTTCAGATAATAATCAGCAATTCAATTTTACGTACACATTCTCTCTCTCCTGTTTGCAAAGCAAAATGTTTTGAAATGCGGCCGGCCCAACTCAGTTACCACAACTTATTTCACTGCATAGGAATGTATGTGCTGAGCTTCGGCTCATCATTCGCATGTTTTCATGTTTTTATTTTTAGGTGTGGGAAGAAGCAAATAGTCATCCTCCCGAAAAACCAGAAAGCAGCAAACCAAAGGACAGTTACGGGTCGCTAGCCAGTCAGTGCTCACAGTGATGGTGAATATTTACTTTAAGTGATTTCAAAGGTATACTAAGCCGTGTTCCATCCCGAAACGGCGGTAACGCCTCCCTTCAAAACAAAGGTCTTCCGCGTCAAATTAATAGATTTGTGGTTAAGCTAAGGTAATCAGAATTAGCATTTGGGGGCGTTACAGTTATGGTATCAGAGGCAGGTTGTAGCATCACTGTGAGCTATAGGAATGCCTCTGAGGTAGGCCAGATCAGTAAGATAAATATGTGACCAAGAGTTCATATGTCGAAGTGCATCATGGGGATGTTTTGGGTATATCGCAAAATTTCAGAAATGAGAATATCGAGGGCCTATCACCGCGTCATAAATGCCTTACCATAATCATTAAGTATGAGAAGTCCTGTTGGGCAACTTAATAGCCTATGTGATGTGAACTGATCTAATAATGATGTTATGCGTCAAGAACAGTTGTTACCGGCGCCTATAAAGTATGTGAACCTATGGGGCTATCGACCATTAGGTGCGGATGAGTCATTATTTCTTAAACGTATATTTGGCAGTGACAAAGGCAGCTTGTAAGAAATGTGTGGTGGATCTATGTAGGTCAAAGAATAATTTTAGTGGGTGGCTATGTGAAGAAAATATTGCAAAAATATGGTTATTGAACTATCAACAGGTCTGAGATACGGACCCCTCTTGGGGAGACAATTGGTATCAATTGGTGCATGAAAAATTCATGACTGGTTTGGTAATAGCTTGAGGAGTTAGTGTCTAATAGTTTCTGGAATTACGCAATTTTGAGGTTTTAGGAACCTTACCATGTGAATCATGCCTCGTGTTTCAACAAAAGCTTTCGTGGATATCATGATCTTTTATGTTGAATTTTACATCTTCTTTGGAGACCAGGAACGAAAGATAGGAATTTTCTAATGCAGACCATCCAGCAATAACATTTGGAAATATTTTCAGAAATTGTTATGGTATTGTAAGGAAATTACGAGGTATAGTGAGGTGGACAAATTTGATTATATACAGAAGCTTACTCGGGTTGACAACTAAAGTTCAATAAGTATTAAAGGATTCTCAGGAGACGGCATCAAGAATTTTTTTTCTTCTTATGGGTTAGGTCATGCGTGTTGAGGGGCTCAGCAAAACTCATTAGACAAAGTAAAATATATTAAGAGAGGACGATTATGCCTTATAGAGCATCTACAAATGTGAAACCGTAGAAAAGAGGCTTGAGGCTATACCAAATATACCGGGGGGTTGTTGTTCTGTGGAAATCTAATCATTGGACCTCATTACCAGAAGTAAATAAGATTATGGAAAACAAGCAATCATTAAAGAAGCATCCTAAGCGCAATGATGATTGAACGAGGGGACTGTCGGCGCATTACTGAATATGTTGCTAGAAAATTGATAAGATAAGTTAAGCATGCTTATATATTCATTGGTTGATCGGGTCGTATAAACATAATGCAAGTGAAAGTTGAGATGTCAAATTTTAAAAGTGCATTTTCCTAATTAACCCACCTTCAGGTACAACGATAAAGGATTGAGGGGCACGAAAATCCATGAGATATCTTAGTATCAATTAAAACCCTCGCAACCTTCCCTTTATCCTTCCAAGTTCTCAAACCCTTAGCGGCAAGAAGTCCAGTATTGATCCAAATGGGAGGCCACTGATCCTTGCACACTTACTAAAAGGCCCCTTATTTGCCTGAATAGCATTCTTAACATCCTTCTAAGCCTCTTTGGCTACCAACTCAAACTAGTCACCCCCCCCGATAATAACATATGTTAACCCCTTTTCATCGGGCCTTGCAAACTATGCAGTTGTTACAGCAATACCTCATTACCAATCCTTTCCGTCATTGAATTTTCTCAAGACTTTAATATCTATAAGGAAAAACCCTACCATTATGACAGATCACGTCTCTCTCCTGTTTCCACTGATTCTCTCCACTCAACTCCTTTTCCATGACCCTTCATTTCAGGGTACTAGGATCTTTTCTTTCCCCGTACCATCCAATTGTTATATCAACAATTGCACTCGTACCATTCTGATTTTAGATTCATGCGCAAGGCTTTGGTTCCTAGGGGATCAGTGATTGGAGCTATTTCATTCTTATTGCCCTCCATATCCCAATTGGTCACACGAATCGTTTATTCTCCCTTCATCTCCATCACGGTAATAACTTCGTTGTCCATCGTTTTTCAAATCTGTCATCTGTTCTTTTCCTTAACAATCTTACATTGGCAACGTTTCCAAATGCATTTACTCATTAAACCATTTTATTCTTCATCATTTCGATTTGTGAATTGGTCATGTTTTCCTTGCTATTCTACTTCCCATCGACCCCAAGCACTGATGTTCTTATTTTGACTATTTCTTATATTTGGTATATTTGCCTCATATCCTTAACCATTGTTTCTATCGACGATATTACATACTTCTAGAAGCTTGTGGCTTTGTAAGGGTGTTCATGCCTATTCCTGGCGTTATCTGCTCTATTCTGAAATCTATTGAACCCATTCTTGCTCAATCTTAAGTAATTATCAACATTCTAATACTTCCAACCTTCATTCTTCTCTTCTTCGTTCCATTGAGGACATAATTATCTATTCCACCTTTCTCTTCTCCATTTTATTGCTGGCATTCCATAACCCCACCAATTTTCCTGCTGTCAAATTCCGTTACTCAAAAAAAAAAAAAAAATCGCCTCGGTCTTCTCCATGCCATCATGTTATCTTACCTCAGCTTGTTTCGTTTAAACGTACCTTATTACGCCTATGTTGTACTTTATCCATTCAAATCCCAATTCTCTCATCAACTTCTCATGCTAATGATGACTAAACGATCACCTTGCTGGATACTCAAATTCTTTTCTAGTTCATTCCACATATTCATAAAGCACACCTGGAGTTGCAATTCAACCTTCTAACTATCTAATCACATTGAGTAGCCCTCATAATTTCATTTAATTATTCCGTCGTAATGCACTTCACAATACCAACTTTAATTAGATTTAGCTTCTGCCCAAAAACTCTCATGTCAATGAGATGGAGGTACCCGCATACCCCATAAAACCCCCCTCACACGCCTCTCGTTTTCATGTAAAAATATCAAGACAGCTCCACTCAGTTTACTTTAATTAACCTCCAACTCGTACTCATTACCCCAAATACCTCCATGACATTGAAGCAATTATCCCGTACATGTATGTCACCTTATTTGTTATTAAGCTCCAAAACTCCCAATGACCACTCATCGCAAGGCATATACATTCAATTATCATCACTTCCTGATTCCATTTAATCATGCACTAAAGTGAGCCTCAAAGCGGTAAATCATCATCCCCATGCTAAACTCATTTTTTTTTAAAAGCCTCGCTCACCGCACTACTCCAAATCTCTCAATCCACAATTCAATCCAAACATCCAACCTGCATAAACCTCTACCTTTACTCAATTAGTCATAAAAATCAATCCACATATCCAGCACAAAAGTTCAATCACACGGGAACAAGCTTCCAAAAATCAAACACACGACTATACGACAAGCTCAAACTCATATAGTTAAAAAGCTACAAACAGGCATGACACCGCGCCATCCTTGAGCGATAACTCACCTCCTATTCAGGATTCTTGACGATTCATACCCATCTTTATTGTAGCCATTCTACAACCAACGGTTATTGATTATGTTGATTTCACTATTTATTTCTCTCATGAACAATGACGCATACCACCGTCATTCTTATTGCTCTCATTCATGGGTATGCTCTGCATATGTGAGACTTGCTTACAGGAACTCCTACACGCCAAATTCAAGTCACAACCTTCCCTTACTTCTCATCGATCATCTGGGATTCCACCCCCAACAAATCATTAAATCCAATAGAACTATTAAGCCTACCAAGTTGGATATTTTCTTGCTTCTCAAGTGATGCCAAACTCACCAACAAGTATCCACGTAATTACTTCCTTTCTTCCCAAGCTATAGCTGCACGGGAGTTCGTACATAGTCACTTCCCCTCAAACGATTCGGCCCAAGATGCACAATATGACTGCATGATCAATTTCACGCAAACTTCATTATTACTCTTTATAGGCTTCCTCAAAGACTTCCAAAAATCAGCAAACTCAAAATGTTCCATTGGACTCCATGAGATCTTATAGGAACTTCAAAAATAATATGAACAATCTAAAGGAAAAAGTTTCAGAGGTATCCTCCAAGTATACATTGCATAAAATAATATCTGATTTACACCTAAGCAGGTCAGTTTATGAACATATACAGAATATTCCCACATCCCACAACTCAGGACTCATGTTCCAAATCAATATCATATTACTATAATGAAGTCAACGCCCGTATTTCGTTGTAGTACGGTAAGAATAACCTGCAAGTTTCGAGGACGAAACTTATTTTAAGGGGGGAAGGCTGTAACGGCCCGACCTTAATGATCATATTAATTACGTTGAATCATCTTAATTACAAATTTATTAAGTTGGGCCCAGGCATTTCAATCCGTCATTTTCTCATTTCAATTCAGCATTTTCTTCATATGTATTTGTACCATTGCAAGTTGAATCAGCAGATTGGCCCCGGAAATGAATTTTTGGTTACTTACAAAATAATTCATTAAAATTCCAAAGGAATAGTTGAACGTCCGTTAACTTAAAAATGTCTCTCAAGATTTTGCATCAAAAGTAGTTTTTTTTTTAAAAAAAAAAATCAAAGTCGGTTTGACTCGGTCAAACCGCCTTTGACCGGTCAAACCGACCAAGTCAAAGTCGGTTTGACCCGGTCAAACCAACCACCAAAAAAAAAAATCTAAGATTTTTACCCTTTTTTGCCCCTATATATATGGAGGGAGGGGAGGGGTTTTCATGCATGCACACGGCAGAGAGGAGAAAGGAAAGAGAGAGAGAGAAGAAAGGAGAGAGAGAGAGAAAGAAAAAGGAGAAGAAGGAGAAAGAGTCGGAAGAGGAGATTAAGATTTTGGATCTTGGAGCAAATTTAAGGTGAGTAACTGTTGCTTTTTCGATTTGTATTATTTTATGATTTAATGTATTATGAAAATTAATGTCAGGCGGTAGGAGCCAATCGTATAACTCCATGTTTAATTGTAACAATTGAGGTATCGTGACTGTTAATTATAATATGAATGCATTCACTATGGTTTCGAAGTTATGAAATTGAGGAAAATTTATCTGATGAATTTATGCTAAAGTACGGGTAATATTTTGATTATTGTGAGTCATTGAATTTATGCTAAAGTACGGATAATGTTTCGATTATTGTGAGTAATTGGGTTAAACAACATTGTGACAATTTTATGGAAGAACATACATATTAATTGGAGATTTGCGATCAAGTTCATGAATTTTGGAGATACACCTCGAGAGTCATAAATGCTAAGTGTGGATGTTAGAAATATTAATGTGTAGGATAGGAATATTGAGGCTAGCGAAATGTGATTATACGAATTCACTATGCACCGTTTTCAGGGAAAAAGAGTTCATGTCCTGACTAAGGTCGTTCCAGAACGTTCCAGAGTTATGGACGTAGTCGCGACTGTCATTATTATATTATTATATTATTATATTATTTACAGCAAGGAACAAGTAATTACACCGAAAACGTTAACAAAATTCGGATAAAAATAAAATGGCCGTAAGTTAAATTATGCAATAATCAAAAAGATAAACATTAATAACAATGACCTATAATGAAGACAATTTCACAAAGTCAGGACAAGTAACAAATTTATACTATTTATAAGAATATGGCAATGACAACGCCGTTACCCCACTAGACGTTTATCACGTTCATTAAACAAGTGGTTGCAATATAAAAGACAGGAATTTAAATTATCTATTAAAACAGGATATTCAAGGACATGGATGAAAGTAAAACAAAGTAGAGTCAAATCAATGCCGTCGTACATGCTAAAAATTAGCACATAACTCAAGGAATTTAAATTATCGATCAAAATAAGAAATCCCAACAAATGTCATCACCTTGCACTAACCACAAGAGAATTACATATGTAAAGCAGGAAGGAGGCCACATCTGTCGGTTCAAGCTGCCAGCGCATATTCTTCATTACAAAGGAGAGAGAATCTCAAAGATCAGGTGCGTACATTGCCTATGTTCTTCAAAAACTCACAGTGTTCTCAACAATGAACAATCAATACAAGATGCATTCAATGAATAAATTTCCGCAATGTTTGTCACATAAACAAGTGGCCCCGCCAATCATCAATCATCAGGGCTTATGCCCTCAAGTTACCCGCGCGGCTGCAACTCAGGCTCTCCGATCGGCCTGGGAGGTGTGCACCTATCTCAAGATCGCATCAAGATGTACATCGACCAAGGGGTCCACTTTCAGATAATAATCAGCAATTCAATTTTACGTACACATTCTCTCTCTCCTGTTTGTAAAGCAAAATGTTTTGAAATGCGGCCGGCCCAACTCAGTTACCACAACTTATTTCACTGCATAGGAATGTACGTGCTGAGTTTCGGCTCATCATTCGCATGTTTTCATGTTTTTATTTTTAGGTGTGGGGAGAAGCAAATAGTCATCCTCCCGAAAAACCAGAAAGCAGCAAACCAAAGGACAGTTACGGGTCGCTAGCCAGTCAGTGCTCACAGTGATGGTGAATATTTACCTTAAGTGATTTCAAAGGTATACTAAGCCTTGTTCCATCCCGGAACGGCGGTAACGCCTCCCTTCAAAACAAAGGTCGTCCGCGTCAAATTAATAAATTTGTGGTTAAGCTAAGGTAATCAGAATTAGCATTTGGGGGCGTTACAGTTACCCGCGCGGCTTCAGGCCAGGTCCCGATCGGCTTGGCAGGTGTACACCTATCTTCAGATCGCAATAGTTACCAGGGGTTCACTATCAGATAATAATTGACAATACAGTTTCATATTCATCTTATTCCCTGTGTTTAATTAAAAATAAATTGCAATACGGATCCAACCAATTTTTGTTTCATGAACGTTTAACAATACAGGAATGCATGTACTGAGTTTCGGCTCACATTTCGAAATATTTTCATGTTTTGTTTTAGGAAAGTGTTCAGTGAATCGCCCTCAGGTAGGCAGAACGGCTGAAGATGATAAGTGAGCCGGGAAATTTTTATGAAATGGGGGTGTATTATCGTTGAAATGTTACCGTATTCTGAATTATATTGGAGCTGACACTGTATATTTTATCAGAATTCTATATTTTGGTGTAATCCTTGAGATGTTTGTATGGTTTTGATGTTAGAACAATTTCTATATTTATCGAAATGGTTTGATCAGTTGTGATGGTGTGAATGCCTTTGATGGTAAACATTGATTATTATAACTTAGTTATAATGTACAAGTAAAGCCTTGTCCTTAATTGGACGGCGGTAACGCCTAATCATTTCGGTTAACACTTCAATTGGGAAAAACTAGTGCAATATATGCAAACAATGATTGATGTATCTTTCGAGCGTTACACCTGCATGGTCCGAGAAATATTTATCTAAAAAAGTGAATTAAGAAAATCATTATACCAAATCTCAACGTACCAAAGGGTACATTGGCTATATCTTTAAGATGATGTTCAAAGAGTAATTAATTTTGAATTATTATTATATATTTTCCCCTTTAATATGCACTAAAAGATTTGAATCCGATATGTTAAATTGGTAAAATATCTAAATCTAAAACTGATTCCACATAATACATGATTGTAACAATATAGAAACCTTACCAAGAAAACTTTGGGAAAGTCCATCATATCTAGTAGATGATTAGTATACTTAGTCATATTTTGCTACTTATGGGGAAATAGAGTAACATAACATTATTTAATTTCAATGTTCTTGATGAGATTCTTCTATGTGCACTGCTTTTTGTACAAAATATTAATCTTCCAAATTCTCAATTTCACATCATATGAAAACATATAAGGATTATTACATAGGCCTGTAAACAAGACTTAATTTAGTATATTCCCTTTTCAGAGTGATTAATTAAATATAATTTATAAAGGTGAAGTACAACAAATAAAGATACAACATAATCCATGCAAAGATAAAATCTCGTAACATGTCAATGTCAAAACTATAAAAATCAATTACAAGATACATTGTAGCATTCATATATAGATGAAGATTTTAAATTGATCATATGGGCAAAAAATAAAAATTGTAAAATACATAGCCATGTATTGAGATAATATATCAAATATCAATACGTACTCCATATTAAGTCAAGCCTCTATTTACAGAATTGGGATACAATTCTCTAGACATGGAATCTACTTCAACAAGATAGGCATGTATACATCAACAATCAAATTTTAAATGCAAGTTTCATGCAGTAAATATGCCATGTGACGCAAAAGTTGAATGATATGTTGCAAAGATGATTTTAACTTTGAAAGGCATACTCATATTAAACATCTATGCATATGATCAATCTTTATGAAAAGACGTATAATTTTTCCTTCTACGAAATAATCAAACCAACATGCAACTGATAAGAATGCATAATTTATCTCCCCCTCAACATGGGACATGTAAAAAATATGGAAGGAAAAGATTAAATGTAGAAAAAAAGATTTACCTTATTTTTATCTTAGGCAGCCCAACGCTTACCATTTTTTGATTCACCTTTTGACAAACATCATGTTTTATTCGCCATCTAAAACTTCTTATAAATTCAAATTCTAGTAAGGATATATTAATTTTTTTAGGAAGGCGTCCAAGTAATTTTCCAAAAGTTTCTCCATTCTTCGTATAGTTCTGTAAAAACAAATATGAAGGATAAGATTTTGGTACCCATGTCTTTTTGGTTCTATAATGGTTAAAAGTAAGAGCGTACAGAGGGATAGTAAATTTTTTATCTATATTCTTGACATTCCTTCTTGGCATAATACTACTTTTATAAAACTTTGAAAAAGACTTATCAACATATCGTTTAAATCAATTACGTCAAGACAAGATTGAGAAAAATAATTAATAGAACTTTTTACCTCATCTTTCTCAATTTTAAAAGTTGATGATCCTTGGTAATTCTTCACGCATCCATTTTCTCCTTGCCCTTGTTTTTCAACAAATACTTTGTGTTGCTCAATTTTGTCATGATACTCAAGAACTTCTTCAATGATCTTCAAGAACTTCTTCAATGATCTTATAGTCATTTTCATTGATGTCTTGTTGTTGCCATCTCCAAGAGATTGTAGCTTCGACTTATTAATCTTAGTTGTCTCCTCCTACTTAATAATGTCAAGATCTAACACCTTTTCATTAGCACCATATGAATAATGAAGATAATCCCAAATCTCTTTGGCACTTTTGTCCTAAAAAGCATATTCACAAATATCAATAGAAAGACCACAATACAGCATATTAATGGCTTTAGAATTTTTGGACATCATCCTGTAATCCTCATTGGTAAACTAATCCTTTGATTTTTTAATGACAATGGGACCTTTCTTTGTAATCTCCCAAAGATCGATATCTTTGTGCTTGACATAGAGTTCCATGATTTCCTGCCACCAAAAATTATTAGTACCCATAAAAAGAGGTGTACAATCAGAATCAAGATTATCACTGGCCATGGGATCGAAGCTATTAGACGGTTAAGTCTCAAGATAATAGCACCTGCTCTGATAGCAATTGAAGACTCAGATCACCCTAAAGGAAGTGAACAGGGTGATTGCAAAAAACTTAAAATCAACAATTGAAAGCAAAAATAGAAATTAAATCGAGACAATGCATATTGATATTTTTAACGAAGTTGGGCCTCAATCAGACTTAGATCCCCGCCTAGAGTTATCAAACTCTAGGATTCAACACTCTACTTCTCTTGTTAACACTACAAAAAAAGTTGTTTTTACCAATAGGGCTTATATGTTGGTATAGGTGTCTTTTCTGTTGGTAAAACTCAATGCCAACAGATAAATATCTGTCATTAAACTGTTGGTAAAAAAATCTGATGGTAAAAGTTTTACCAACAGATATAGTCATCTGTCGCAATTGATCATTAATATCAACAGATATGGTTCTGTGAGTATTGTTATAGTTATACTAACAAATGCTTTTATGCTGCTAATATGTTGTTTTACCAACAAATATGATTGTTGGTATTGTTGTTTTCCCCAAACTACAAGCATTTCCAACAAAATATTTCTGATGGTAATTGTCTTCTTGCCATATTTGGTCATTATTAGCCAACAAAACAATCTGTTGTTAATGCAATTTCTGACTTTTTTTATAATCAACATATCTCTTCGTAATAATAAAGCTATATGTACCTAATTTAATTCCTTTATTACAACAAATATACAAATATGGTGAAAATTAACCCCAAAGGTTGTAGGTAAAATAATTTGAAAATGTGATACACCTGGTATAATAGAACAAGTAAATTAATTGAGTACTCAACAAAATCTTAATTTCATTGGATGCTCGTAATTGTAAAGATACATGACACCTAAAAAAGATTGCTTGATATTCAAACTTCAATGCAAAAACTTATATATAGTTCTTGGTCAAATATTTGCTAAGTCATGGACAACATAGGTACCCAAAATAGAATAATTCAACCTATATTTCACTCATAATGTTCTTCATCATCTTCATCTTCCTCGACGGTCCGCTCTTCATATTCTTAATTATATGCTTTCGTTATCTTGGCATCAACGTCATGCGCATCGTCGTCCTCCTCAAGCGAAGCAAGAAGATCGTCCTCCTCAAAACCAAAAGCTATTGGATCCTAAAGTTCAAAGCAACAAAGCCAACAACAAACAACTAATTCCCTTTCCTTTTTGAATACCAGGCTCTAGCCAAGAAACCTTCCTGTACTTACAACAAGAACACGGAAGAAACATTGGAACTTTTTATGAGCTTTTAGTTTGAATTATGGTCGATTCAAAACAAATTTCACATGGGTCTTTCTAAATTCAGAATTAGCACTTAGAGATATGAACCGTAAAAAAAAAGTGAGTTGTGAAAAAAATACCTTAAGGATAGGATGAAGCGGGGGTTAGCTTTCTTTCTTATTCTGCCTCCAGCATTTCGGCACCAAGTTCTAGTTTTCCAGCTAACGGTAACGGAAGTTGGCCGGAAAGGGGCTGCAATGACAAAAGCTTTCGAAAATTAGAAGGTTATGGTAGATTGTAAGAAAAAATAAATAAAAAGTTGGTTTGAATAGCAAACGAGAACTGGATTGAATTAGTTGATTTTTCCCCCCACTGTAGATATCTCACCAAATGCATGTGTGCATGTCTGTGCGTAAAGGTATCCGAACTTTCACAATCTTCTTATGTCTTGACTCTTGATTCCACAAGTCTTTTTCCATCTAAGTTAAATATCACAGCTTCACTAAAGATATATGCATCTTGAAGAGCTCCTAGTCATTTGTAGACAAAAGGGCAAACTATGGAGGACAGACAGAAGGAAAATCAAGCAGATAACTGAAGTTTAACTAATACTTCTATAAGTTCAAAATCACACTAGTGAGAAGTTGAAAGCAAGATAATGACACCATATGCACAAGAACAGAATAAGCTCACAAACTATATCAATGTTTAAGAAGCTGTAAAAGATAGCAGCTAACCATTTCTTTCACCAAAAAGTAAGTAGCAAAACAATTGTAGCCACGAACAGCACTATGTCCCCATCTCCAATTCAAGACCTGTAAATATCACTAGACAATCAATTGAAGAATCCTAATGATTCCAAAATTAGCAATCCTAATTACCCAAAAAACAAGAAGTGGAAAAGAACAGAGTGAGTTAAGGGACCTACCCTCGACGAGTTTCCATGAAGCAGCACTAATGTAGCAGATATTAGCGTTACGTCTGATGCCCTGGGGCGAAAACCATAGCCAAGTAACCAAGATCAAATTTTCTATAGAATGTATAAGTAAGTATCAATGATGCCATGAAGCAACAACCTTCTTGAATTCACATAGTAGGAATCACATAAACGACTTTAAAAGGGGAAAAAGGAATGTAAATCGCAAAGCATAATGCGCAGGGACATATGCTACTGCTCATTGTGGCATTTGAAAATCCAAACTCACAAACCCTAGATTAAACAAAAGTTGCATAAGAAACCAATAATCGAGTAAATAAAAATACTAAATTACCGTTTCATTTGGGCAATAAAGCATAAGGGAGAGAAGCTCAGAGATTATCTTTCTGTCTACGACGACCTAAATTAAACCCCACGAGCATCAGAATATGAATCTTAATTTCGAAGCTAGTTGGGAAACAGTAAAATAATCGAACCTTAATTGAACTGGACACCGACGGTCTATTAGGGTTGATCTGACAAATACCTCGGCGAGTCCTTATCATCATCGAACTTGACATCTGCTCACCTGCTCCATCAGACAGTCGACGCAACAACGAAGGGAGGTTAAGACCTCATGACCTCCCCATCCCTGGCGCAACCCTTTTCCTTTGTTGACAGCTCGCAAAATACGACATCCTTAGCCAAAATCAGAAGATGATAACAAATCAAGATTTATGAGAAGCAGAAATTGGCCTTCTCCTTGCGCTTGCTTCCATGAGTGATGGCATCGTGATCCAGAAAAACAAGGTGATCTCTGGTGAGGCAGCCAAGCTCCGCAGGAGTTCAAGGCTTTGATTTGAAGAGCCCCTTCATCGATTTTCGATCGGCGATAACTCTTCCCCAATTGAATCGGCAATATCTCTCTTAGGGTTTTCGCTGTTGCAACCACTTGAATTACGCACATGAAATCAGGGATTCAACCCACTCTCTTTGTATCCGTGGATTTGGGGGATAAGGGCGCAGGCCCTTTACTCTGAGAACCCCCCCTTTTTTTGATCGAAAGAACCCCCCTTCTCTGTGTTCACATGTGAAGTAATTGGCATAATAGATTGACTGCTCATCATGTTATTTAGCGTATTTTTTGCCATAATCACTATCTACTATTTCTATCATATTGTTATAGACCTTTTTCTAAGTCATGTGATTTTTAGTGGTTCATCCCAATGATTATATATCAAGTTGCTATTCACATATATTTTTCATTGATTATTCTATCATCTTTCCTAAATTATAATATTAACTATGTCTACAATGGCTATCGGTTCATTACTTGTGTAGTATATGTTATGAAATGTCTACTTTAATATGCACCGTGTATAGCACGGGTCCAGACTAGCGTAAAGTAATTGTTAAGTATTCTTCGACTTTTGAAATTTTCTCCTCTTTCTGTTTCTTTTTAGTCTAATTTCCCAATCATTTTGTTTATTTTATTGAAAATTAATTCAAATTTTTTTCCAGTGGTGGGATGTAATTTCACATGAAGGTATTGTAATTTGCAAAAAAAATACGGATTAAATAGAAAAATATGTTAATACTCAATAACAATACCAACAAATAAAACCTGTTGATCTTTTAATAACATTACCAACCGATTAAAAAAAATGTTGGTATCCAAATAATAAGACCAACAACTCACAAGAGTGTTGGTATTCGGATAACAATACCAACACATAAATTGCTTTCTATTGAAAATACTCGCATCCTTTCCCACCAAATAAAGTCCACACTTTTGTACCCACAAAAATGTTTATCTGATAGTAATATTTATTTTTACCAACATAATGAACTTTTTATCAATATGAATCTGTTGGTAAAAGCAACTTTTTTCATAATTTTTTAGAGGTACCCCACTCTAGAGATCTTAAACACTTAAATCAACCTCTTGATTTAAGTTTGGGGGAGTTGACCTCACAACTCATAAGTTCACTCCTTAATAACGAACAATTTCTCACACTTGCAACTTTTGGTCTCAATAAAATATTTAGAGCAATATCACAATGTAAGACTCAATACTTTTTCAACTTGCTTGGATTCTTGCTCTTGCTCTCGTGCCCTCTATTTATAGGCTTTAGCAAACATGGTCTCAGTCAGCCAAGGAAGGAGATTTATGCCCAGAATATCTTGAAATTATATTTCAGGCCCTTGAAATTCGGTCTGCAGATTCTGTTTTGATTTTCTTGCAATATCTACCATGGTAGATGTTGATTGATGCCGCATAAAATCTTTTCTTGCTGTTGTAGTATAGATGAAGCTAGTATCCAATTTAGAATCAAATGAAATAACAAGAGATTTGGATTCTTGATTAGGATGTCATCAATCTTCCAATTTTGATGTTGTTTTGCAAATCAATATAATGATTCTTATACAATAATATCCATCAGCAGAATTTTAATTTATCTGATCAGAATTGGCAAGATCAAATCATATCATTTTGTCATGGCAAGTATTGAAGCAAGACGATATTATCCTTACATGATTCTCAAGATTCAAAATTTGAATTTGAATACTCTAGAGCAAATCTTCCAATCATATAAAATCCTTTGATATCAAATAATATTTCGATTAATATTACATTATCACATGAAACTCATATCAATATTATGTCAACATTTAAACATCATTATATTACTTGGATTCATTAAGTTTATAATTAATTCAGTCCTTTTTGTCTTTCATCAAAATATCATCCAACTTATTCTAACTTTATGAGTAACTCAACACAAAGTAAAGCTTGATGGAGAGCAACCTTCAACTACCTATGAACTCACCGAGATCTCATAATGAACATTCATTGTTGTTCCACTGAACCAAGTCTACCTTGTCAGTGTTGGATCTAATAATCAATATCCATTTGCACAATGAACAATTCTAGTCAATTAAGGTAGTGAACAATAATGAGTGTGATGATGGACAATTTGAACTTTCATGGTGTACCATCCTAGCAGAGCCTATGAAAAAAAACTCATTGATTAATGGACAAATATATGTCAGCAATATACAATCACCACAATTTACATAAAGAGACTGATAGAGATAGAAAGTGTTTGATTAATTTCCCTTCTGCTCAAAGATAGAAAGATGGGGGGTAGAATAGAATTTCTTTTTTAAAAAAGAGGCCTACAAATTATTCATTACTCATGTAACCATCATGAAGGAATCTTTTTCTCACGTGGCACTTACAGTCTTACATGGACACCCGGAGCTTATGCTCCCAAGTGTATATGATAAATTGCAGTATTATTGGATCAATCAACATTATTGAATATGTATCAGATGACACTACGCAACCCTGTGCATATCATATCCATTCTTAGGTTCGCTTTGATAGATTATTGTTGCTAACCCAATGAGTGCCCGATCCTTTACGTTCTTGTAGACAATTAATTAAAATCTATTTTATGTGAAGTACATTATTTTATATTTTAAAGACCATAAAGACAAATACATTGTGATCTTTATGATGAAACTACTGAATACAATAAAACATCATTTTGCCCGTAGGCTATTAGCTAATACGATTATTTTTTACTTTTTTTTTGACTGAGTTAAGTACTATTATTTCACTCTAGAGATAGCAAACGACTTTACGTAATATAAGAACTATAAAATTTCAATTGATTTTAATTGATACACATAATGATAGTTAACCATCTGGTATAAAAAGGGTCTAATTTAAATAGCCCTTCTCATAAGGGTTTTAACTAAATTATCATTTAATTTGATAGAATGATTGAAAAGGCAGAAGAACAATTCGATCTTCAAATACCAGGGTGAGAAAAAATATGGCCCATTCAAACGATCTTCAAATAATTAATCTTAGAAAACAAAGAACTTAACGATTTTTATTTTAAAAGTTAATGTAATAAGTTTGGCGTGGAGGAGAAACCCAATTTTAGCACCGCCAAGATATCGGAATTCCCTTTTCAAAACCAAAGAAAAAAAAAAATCCGAAATTCGCATGTGCATTTGCAAGAATTGTAGGGGTAGTAATTAATCCCATTAGGTACCACCAAAAAAAAAAAAAAGAAAAGAAAAAAAGAAGGTAGTTCTATCACTCATTAGGTGCTTTCTACGTTATCAGGGCGATCAGCTTACATCAAGAGTGCCTGCCGGCTAGGCCCAGTAGGCCATTATACACCTCGGTTTTTGTTTTTATCGTTTTTTTGTTAAAACATAGTGCCAGGCTAATTTTGAGTATTTGGAGAAATGGACCAAATAATTTGTGTACGCTAAGATTTATTTACAAATGATCGAAATGAAGAACCTAAAAAGCAGGCCAAACCAAATCCAAAAATTCTAGCTCAATGATGTCATCATGTTTATTTTGATAACAATTGATATGAACTAAAATAGATCAATATTAGCCTATGTAAATTATTATAAATAACTTTTTATTGACTCATTTCTGTCACAATTGATATTGATTGAAAAATACGGCGTACATTGATTTTTCTTAAATCTAATACTGCGAACTAACTTATACTGTTACAGTGCATATGTTTATGAATGTATACAGACAAACTTATGAGATATCAACATGACAATTTGGCGACGACAAATCATAGAGCAAAATGATTTAAGGACCACATATCGGAGCTTTAGCCAATAAGCAAGCAGGAAAAACGTTCTAGAAGCTGACCATATGTGTTTGTCGAACATAGAAATACGCGCGTCGCCATTTGGACTATTAATTGAGATCAGAGAAGTAAACACACAAGATAAGCTGACCAATAGTTGTTGGTTGGTATGTCAATTTTTCATTTTCTACGCAGTCATTCTTAATTACATACTCACTACATTTTTAAAATTTAGAATTGCAGTTGGCCGGCCCTTATGCATCTCAAATCTGTCTGGCCAACTAATTTTTGAAGAATTTTTATGTGACTTTGTAGAAAAATATTGCATGTATATAGTAGAATAGTTAAATATATGGATGAACGTAACTTCGAAAGCGACGGATCCAAGTCCTTGAACTAGTCTCCTACCTAAATAACCAAGTGAATATTATTAATAGTGATGATTAAGAAATTAATTAATGACGGAATATAATTGGTTCCAAGTCAAATTATGATATACTGACCTATGATGCCCTTATACATCTTACTAATTAAGTTAATAACTTTAGTTAAAAATTTCATAACAAATCATTACACTAAAGAGAAAAGGGTAGAAATTCAAAATAACTAACAAAGAAAGCAACAATATATCGACTTTGTTAACCATTTAAAGAGGTACGCACGTAAGCAATCATGAATAATGAAGTCACTATCGAAACTTCTATACTTCTGCTTAGATTTTAATATGGCACTAAATGTCAGTCATTTAGAAAACCATGTTCCAAAGTGTCCATTAACTGTCATATCTTTTTCAAATCATTTATAAAGAAATGAAACGACGTCTTCAAATTCTTTTCGAGCATACTATGTCACAATTCATACACTCTACGATCCATTGTTGAAACCTTTTAAAAACATGATGATTCCTTATATACATCATTTTCAGGATACAGGATAACATATATGCCTTATATACGTCACTTTCCTAGAGTGTGATATGCTATTAAACAGGAAATGACAATAATAACAATCAAAACAATGATGACAACTGCAATAAGGAGATAACATTATTCTAATAATGGCACTAATAACAATATCGCCCATACCAACAAGCGCAACCAAAAATATCAATATTACAAGTGCGGTAAAAACACTAGTATTAATAAGCTCTTAATAAAGACTATAGTAGTAGTAGTAGTAGTAGTAGTAGTAATAGTAGTAATAATAATAATAGTGACAGGAATGATGTTAGTACTAGCAACCGAGACAAAGTAAACGATATTAACGAGTTTATAATAATAATTCGAACGGCAGCGACGATAATGTCAGTACTAATAAACACAAGGTGAGTTATACAATTACGCTATTATAACGTTTATAAAACAAGTATTGGCATTATCCAAAGAAGAGACATGAACAAAGAGAAATAGAATCAAGTTAAGTAATCAACGAGTGCGTTGATATTAAAAAAAAAAAGAGAGAGAAGAGCAAAAGAATTTTAAATTACCTATTAAACTAGAAAATTTAACAAGGCTACCTAAATTTACACTAACTGTGAATTACATATCTAGAACAGAAGTGAGGCCACCTCTGTTACTTCAAGCTGCCAACAATAGTTTCCACCAAAAAGGAGGGAGGCTTTCAAGGATCAGGTACGTACATTATTTGTGCTCTTCGAAAACTCACATGTTTCTCAAACTATACAAAGTTCATATATTGTTCAATATAATGAATCATTTGACACAATGTTTTGTCACCTAACCGAGTGGCCCTATCAATTATCAATTATCAAGGCTTACTCCCTTCAATTTACCCGCGCAGCTGCAATTCAGGCTTTTTAATCGGCTTGAGAGGTGTGCACATATCTCAAGATCGCTTCAGACGTCAAATGAGGTTTACTTTCAGATAATAACCGGCAAATCAACTTTACTTACACATTCTCTCTCTCCTGTTTGCAAAATAAAATGCTTTGAAATATGGACGCCCAACTAATTGAATACAAAACTTATTTTATAGCATAGGGATGTGCGTGCTGAGTTTCGGCTCATTATTCGAATGTTTTTATATTTTATGTTTTAGATAAAGGATCAGTGAACAGTCTACCTCCTAACAAACTAGAAGGAAGCGAGAAAAGAGCGAGAGTCGCAGTTTTACTGAATGTTAGCTAGCCAATGCTCACGGTGATTTATAAGCTAACACCCCTGGAGACTTGCTGATTGTGTACTCTCGTGGGCTTTGGAATTGTTTTGTTTAATATTTGTACGCTAAGTTACCATGTGCGTTATGATGAACAAGTTGTCAACTGTATGTTCTGTTTTCAAAGTTTAGTAAATTAGATGACTGTGTGAGTATCATAGTGTTACAAGTGTCCAACCTTAAATTATGTTAATTTATATCCTTTTGTTATCTAATATTTGCTCAAACTAAATTATTAAATTAGAATTTTAATATACTTTTGTTGAGTTTGTATGAATTGGAAAATTTGGAAAAATAAATGCTTTGCTCAAGGATTGGATCAAGAAAAGAGGATGGAAAGAAGAGCAAATGACCCCAACAAAGCTGTGCAGCCCAGTCACCCTCATCTCTCTCTTTCCTCAGTCAGCCTTTTCTCTTACACCGGTGGCCTAGGCCCAATTCACTCACCTCCTTCTCCTTTTCTTTTCTTACTGGGCCAGCCTGCTTCTCTTTTATTAATTTGCCATGTGCAGTGCATGTGGCCCTTTTCTTTTCCCTCCTTCTCTCAACCCGGCCCTCGGTTTCCAGATTTTGCTAGGCCCAGTCGCACCTTGCCCAGACCCAGACACCCCCCCCCCCCCCCAAAAAAAAACAAGGCCACAAGATTCCCGTGTCTTCTTCCTCAGCAGCGGACCAGAGAAGCCCCCAAAGATTGATGCTGCTTCATCTTCCCATCCTCCCAGTCATGGCTTCCTCTCTCGATTCCTTTTATCACCGGCATTCATTGCTCCATCATGTTGTTTATATGGTGTACACAACTTTGTTGTTTATATGTTATCCCCTAGCCTTTCCTTTCTTACAAAAGGTTGCGACTGTTGTCATTTTCGCATAGCCTGGGTTTTAAGACTCTGTTTGGACCTTCGAAAATTTGGTGGAAAGAAAAAAATTTAGAAAAGTTACTTTTTTCTTTATATTTGATTTAGAGAAAATCACAAAGGAAAAAAATACGGAGGAAAGTTTGGCGGAAAAATTGTTAGAAACAAGTGACAAAATTTTCCTCATAAAATTGTGAGGAAAGTTTGAAAAAATTTCCCAACCTTCTCCAACCTTATATTGTTTAGATGGTATCAAAATGATTTAAGTAGTTCATCAACATTTAAATTTTTTATCCAAATTTTTGTTATTTTTTTTGATCCAAACAAGAGGAAAAAACTCATTTTCTTCCTACTTTTTTTTCCTTCATATTTTTTTTCCCTTCAATTTTTCTTTCCATCAAATTTTCTAAGGACCAATAAAAGAAGAATAATCCTTTTGCATCATGTTAGGTTGAAAACTTTCAAATGCAATTCAAATTTTCAAGAAAATTCATCAAAGAGAGGAAGATTTTCTAAGAAGAGAAATATGATATTTTACCGTGTTTTGTGTATTACTAAATATATTTTTATGATAATAAAGGTAGTAATATTGTTATGTTTTTGCTTAATTCATGACTCATAGACTATAGCCAGTCAAGTTAGACAACAAATCGCATTTCAATTGGGCGAGAAATCTTCACGAAATTACAGAGAATACGTTGAGAAAAGAAACTTTAAAAAACACTGACTGGTTGTCTAGAAGTTTTCATGGCATTGCATTTTCATTCATTTTCCTTGTCGTTTCTCCTGACTTGGGCACGAATTTTCAGAAAACGCATAATTTTTTCCAGAAGAACTATGACTTCTACGGGATCTTAAAAAAAAGAAAAGACACAAAAAATTAGACCAAGATATCTATCATTGGGGTGTTTGGTTGCAAGAGATTTTTAGAGAAAAAGAACTTTTTGAAGAATTTTAACTATTTTGACTAGTCAAAATAGCTAAATTGGTATTTGGGTGAAGAGTTGTTTGCACCCAAATAGCTCTTTCTCAAAAGGCTATTTTCATTAGTCGTTTTGGAATAACTTTTCGTGAAAATGACATAACTATCCAAAAGTTTGAAAAAAATTATACCACATGCCATTAACCTTTTGTAGTAATATCTGATGTTGTTTCTTATATAAATTTAATCTATCAAAGATTACATCATACGACTATATAAATTTCAATTCATAATAATAAAATATGTAGTAAATAACAAAATAATATTTTAAGAAATAATTATCATGTAAATATACACAAGTTGAAAAAAAAATAAGATGAATAAAAATACAAGTTGTGTACAACTAGTAACAAATTAAGGTTTTATCAATAAAATTAATTTCTACATATGACATCAATTCAGCTCTTTTTGGAAAGAAAATAAGATAGCTAGTAAAAAAATTTTTTTTTTAATTAAAAAGTAATTTAGAGGTAAAGACATAAATAAAATTTTATTAGATATCTTTTTAAAAAACAACTAATTTTACCAAACATTTATTTTATAAACAACTAATTCAAACAACTAATTTAAATTTTAAATAGTTAACAGCTAACACAAACAGTTAACAGCTAATAGTTAACAACTTTTTGTCAAACATAGCCATTGTTAGGATGCATGCCGTAATGTTTTGATGTTTTATAATAAGGAAAATAATAATTTTTTTCAATTTTATTTATGAACTCATAAATTGCCCCTCGCTAGCTTGGAGAACTATGACAAACAGTCAGGAAATTAGCAATGTAAGGGCCTCTTCTTTTCATGGGTAAATTCCAAGATACTAACCTCAACTCACTTCAATTCACTTCAACTCACTTCAATCCACTTCAACCCACTACAACCTACTTCAACTCACTTTCACTATTTTAACCAAGTTTAATTTATCACATAAAAAAAAATTCAACCTACTTCAAGCTGCTTTAATCCACTTCAACCTATTTCAACCCACTTCACCCTTTACCCAACCCAATTTACCCATGAAAAGAACAGACCCTAAATTGGGATGAAGTCAGAGTTTGCACTGAAATGGGCTGTGAAATGCTTTCTCCCCAAAAAAAAGACCACGAGCTAAATCGAGAGTTTTAGGAACCCATAATATAACAAATCAATTTAATTGTATCTAATTTGTAACATCATGTAACCAAACACAATTTGTGTGTAAAAAATCGAGGGGAATTCTAATTGTCTTTCGCTCGCTCCATCCTTCAGCATGTATGAAAAAATTTGAAACGGACTATGATACCATGTTAGTCACGTACCTTATGAGAAGAAAATGAGTAGGCCTTTATGAAATCATCAACAAGTAATGAAAATAACATTGTTGGTTCTCGTGCTCTTTGATTTAGACTAACGGTCAAATTTTATAAAATTGCGGCCAGTTGTCGGATGTGTGCAAACTAGTTTTGTGTTCGTATTGTAGCTAACCACGCAAAAAAGTGTTGCTTATAGAGTTATAGGTGTTCTACACAATTTTTTTTACACGTTTGATATTGACCTGTTTCTAAATTCTACTTCTTTTTTCTTTAGTCAAGGTAGATTATAACCAATAAATCTACTTTTTTCCAATAAGACTTATAAATCCACTATGTAGAGCATTAACTTGACTTATAAATCTAATGATTAAATATAAATGAGGGTTTTGAGAATTATTGGGAGTATGGAAACCAATAATTTCCTCTGGTAGAAAATTGTTTGACCTTTTGAGGTTTATTTTCAATAGGTAAAGGGTGATTTTAAATTTTTTTTTCAAGTAATTTGAACATTCAAATAAATGTATACAACTTAAATTTTATATTTTTATATTGTTTTAAGGGCAATATCATTTTGAATTATCTGAAAAATACAATCTAAAATTAACCATATATTATTAAAAATAAATACTCATATCATACTATTTGAAACTATTTCTCTAAGTCAAGTTATTGGTACACAAACCACGAGCATAATTCAGATTATATGCGTCCAAAAAGCTTATAAATAAAAACTTCATGATAGGAGACAACATCGTTATTAATAATTATAATTACTAAATAAAAACATCTCCATTGTTAGTTATATTATTGTTATATAAACTACTTTTACACGCATATAATTTTTTTTTTTGGGGGGGTTATAGTTGATACTTCATACATAATAATTTCACCTGCATTTTACTTTAATGAGATCACGTAGTGCGGTAGAAATGGAAGGATAGACGAACATACAAGATCCAACCTTTAATTTGTTTATCGTTATATCTTAGTTGACTGATGAAGTAGTGGACGAAACTGCTCAGAAGTCGTGCAATGACTTGACTTCAACTGCATGAAAATGTCTAGCAATTTCAGTGTAATATCACGGACTCTACCTACTCTAACCTTTTCCTTCAAAAAAAAAAAAAAAAGGAAAAGAAGAGGAAAAGGGCACTGTCTTACACAACATATCTCTTGTTTGGAGTACGTAAATTGTCTTTATATGTACCCCTTGCTCAGTCAAGTTTACTCAACTGATTCCTTAGTTCTCTACTCCCAAATCAAACCTCTCGATTAGCCAATTTCTCTCCGCTTAGGTCCACCACCGCAACCGCCACCATGAAGGCACCAACTTGGGCGGCGTATGCGGCGGCCTGGCTGGTCACAATAGCCCTACTCTTCATCTCCACCCACCTCCGCCGCCGCAAACTGAACCTACCACCAGGCCCAAAACCCTGGCCCATCATAGGGAACTTCAACCTTATAGGGCCCCTCCCCCACCGCTCTCTCCACGAGCTCTCCAAGAAGTACGGGCCCGTCATGATGCTCCGGTTTGGTTCTGTCCCAGTCCTAGTGGGCTCATCAGTTGAGATGGCCAAACTCTGCCTAAAAACCCATGACTTAGTCTTCGCTGGCCGCCCTAAGACCGCGGCCGGCAAATACACCACCTATAACTACTCCGACATAACATGGTCCCAATACGGTCCGTACTGGCGCCAGGCTCGAAGGATGTGCCTCATGGAGCTCTTTAGCGCCAAGAGGCTCGAGTCATACGAGTACATCCGAGTGAAGGAGCTCAACTCGGTCCTAAGAGGGATGTATGAACTCAGTCTAACTCGGAAGGCTATACTGTTGAAGGATCACCTCTCGACTTTGAGCTTGAATGTGATAAGTAGTATGGTGTTAGGGAAGAGGTACTTGGATGAGGGGGAGAGCTCGACCTTGAACCCCGACGAGTTCAAGAAGATGCTTGATGAGTTGTTCTTGCTAAATGGGGTGTTTAACCTTGGGGATTGGATCTCTTGCCTTAAGTACTTTGATGTGCAAGGTTATGTGAAGAGGATGAAGTGTTTGGCTAAGAAGTTTGATAGGTTTATGGAGCATGTTTTGGATGAGCATAATGCTAGAAGAGAAAAAGAGAAGGAGAATTGGGTGGCTAAGGATATGGTAGATGTGTTATTGGAACTTGCTGATGATCCTACACTTGAGGTCAGGCTTGAGCGGATAGGTGTCAAAGCTTTCAGCCAGGTACTCCCCACATCTCGCTTTCATCGTTTTAGTTAATTATTGGTGTTGGTCTACTTGTTTTGTTTATATTGCTATTGTATGAAGCTTTTTAAGATGGGTCTCTTTCATACCTTATTGTGCCATTGAATGGTAGCTACAAGTTGACATTCAAAACAAGAACCACACCAATTGACTACTTTGAATGAATAATGAATTCTCCTTACATTTTCTAAGTAATGTACATTACACATGTAGGAATGTGTACCTCCACGTATATATATTTTTTCAGTGTGTATTTATCATATAGACAATTTTTAATATATGACGCTGACGTGACTTGTAGAAGTGTGTATTCTTATGAGTATGATATAGGTTTTGCATTTCTTATGGGTTTAAATTTTATGAGGCTATAGGAGGTTTTTCTCTCCCTTATATATGTGCCCTCTCCCCTAATTATTGGGTTATTTTCTTTAAAGGTGTCCATATAAAAGATGAGTTGCTAATTGAAATATTTTACCTCTAACTAAAACTAAAAGAAATAATGTATTACTTTCAACTTGTTTACAATAATTGATCGTGAAGGCAGTATATAATTAGTAAATTAATTAGAATTTTCAATGTTCAATGTACTTAGGACTTGATTGCTGGAGGTACTGAAAGTTCAGCAGTAACAGTAGAATGGGCAATGTCTGAACTCCTAATGCAACCACACATTATTGCAAAGGCAGTTGAAGAGCTTGATAGTGTGATTGGTAAGGAAAGATGGGTACAAGAGAAGGACATACAGAACTTAACCTACATTCGTGCGATAGCCAAGGAGACAATGAGGCTGCATCCTGTGGCTCCTATGCTTGTGCCTCGCTTGGCAAGGGAAGATGTCCAAGTCAAAGGATATGATATTCCTAAGGGGACTATGGTGCTCGTCAACACTTTCACCTCACAAAGAGACCCTAATGTTTATGAGAGGCCCGAGGAATTTTGGCCTGAGAGGTTCATTGGGACGAACATTGATGTCAAAGGGCACGATTTCGAGTTATTGCCGTTTGGCTCCGGCAGAAGGATGTGCCCTGGTTATAGTCTTGGTCTCAAGGTTATTGAATCAAGTTTAGCTAATCTTCTGCATGGATTTACATGGAAATTGCCCGATAACATGAGGCCGGAGGATCTGAACATGGAGGAAATATTTGGCCTCTCGAACCCGAAGAAGATCCCTCTCAGTGCTTTTATCGAACCTCGACTTGCTCCTCATCTATACCGTGACATGTGATCATGATTGGGTTGATGAGATTCGAATATTAATCTATATCTTCCCCTTAAATGTAGTGTTTCAGGGGGCTAGTATTATGGTTTTGCTCATGTACGGTGTGCTTTTCTAATCCAAGCAAATATTTGCATTCTGTTTCACAGTAGAATAATATAAGTAAAGCAAAAATGAAATCTAACGAAATAATAGTGACAGAGTCGGCACTATTAATGGTCACTATCTTGATTTGCGATTTATGAAATGAAACATTTGCCGTCTTGTCTTGTTTGTTCTGCTTATGTGGAGTACTTGGGGATCGAAATAAGTCATGGAAATTAACTTGCTTTCTTTACTGATTGAGTGACTAGCACAATTAACGTTGTGATTCCAATTATTTAAATGACCCTAAACCTTTAATTTTGATCTTATCATCTGAATAATCCACCATATGTTAAAGTTGTTTTTTTGTAAAGTTAGATTCACTCTATGCACGGCACCAAAACGTACACCAACAATGATAAGTTTTTCATGGGCCCATTTCAAAATTATAGAGGGTATTGTTGGATCAGTCTACATTATTGAATATGCATCAGATGGCATTGCTCAACCCTGTGTATATCATATCCATCCTTAGGTCCGATTTGATAGATTATTGTTGCTGGCCCAATGATTGCCTGATCTTTTACGTTCTTGTAGACAATTAATTAAAATCTATTTTATGTGAAATACATTATTTTTACATTTTAAAGACCACAAAGACCAATACATTGTCATCTTTATGATGAGACTACTGAATATGATAAAACATCATTTGGGCCGTAGGTAATTAGCTAGTACGATTATTTTTTACTTTTTTTTTGACTGAGTTAATACTATTATTTCACTCTAAAGATACCGCAAGACTTTGCATAATATAAGAACTATAAAATTTCACTTAATTTTAATTCATACCCATAATGATAGTTAAATGGTACAGTTTGTACCATCTGATATTTGTCCAAATAATTGTTTTTTAAATACATGATAATTTAGATAGTCCTTCTCACAAGGGTTTTATCTAAATTGTCATTTAATAAAATAATTGTGAAAGCAGAGGAGCAATTCGATTTTCAAACAACGGGATTAGAAGAAATACGGCCCATTCAAACCATCTTCAAATAATTAATATTAGAAAACAAAGAACTTAACGATTTTTATTTCAGAAGCTAACGTAATAAGTTTGGGTACAGGCGTGGAGGAGAAATCCAATTCTAGCACCACCAAGATATCGGAATTCCCTTTCCAAAACCAAAGAAAAAAAACATAATAGATAAGCTCCATGTATCAAGTTCTCTCAACGTCTTCTTCTTGATCTACTAGTGTGGCTCTGTTTCTTCTCATTGTGTATTTTCTTTTCTGTGTCTTTTTCAGCCTTTAAGATGCTTCAATATTTATAGCATAAGTTTGAGAAAGCCGTTAGAGCCATCCGAAAATTCAGCTCAGCTCAAGGCCTTGAAAAACAGTTCAGGGTCCTTTAAAAATATGCAACTTCAGTAAGTAAGTCCAATTTTTCTTCCAACGGCTAATTTACTATTTTTGGACTGATCAGAGATTTTTTGAGAATAATTACAACTGTCAAATCAAATTCTTGTTAAGTAAATATCCCTAATGAAGTGGCATATCTTATCTCATAATATCATAATCAAATTTGAATCATAAAATATAATATTACAAAGATCACATATTCAATTTTAAATACTTAATTATTTCAAAGATATTATGATTACTTATATAAAATTAATTAAGTAATATTAATATGCCAATATCCACTTCAAAAAGCTGCCACATTGAAATAATAATAATTCTAAGGTAGATCCAATTATAATACAATAAAAATACCAATGGACCAACTCCTTTTTTTCTTTCATCAAAACATATCCATAAAGCAGGCCAAACCAAATCCAAAAATCCTAACTCAATAATTCCATGATGTTTATTTTGATACCAATTGATCGATATGAACTAAAGTAGATCAGTACGTACTAACTTATACTGTTCAGTGCATACGTTTATGAATATATAAAGACTAACTTAAAAGATATCAACATGACGATTTGGCGATGACAAATCATAGACCAAAATGATTTAATGACCCGATATCGGAGCTTTAGCCAACAAGCAAGCATGAAAAACGTTCTAGAAGCTGACCATATGTGCTTGTCAAAGATAGAATTAGGCAGGTCACCATTTGGAGTATTAATTAAGATTAGAGGAGTAGACACACAAGATGAGCTGACTAAGAGTTGTTAGTTGGTATGTCAATTTTTTCATTTTCTACGCAGCCATTCTTAATTACATACTTACTACATTTTTAAAGTTTAGAATTGTAGTTGGCCGGCTCTTATGCATCTCAAATCTGTCTGATCAACTAATTTTTGTAGAATTTTTATGTGACTTTTGTAGAAAAATATTGCATGTATATAGTAGAATTAAAAAAAAGGGCAGTCCGGTGCACAAGCATCCCGCGTTCACGCAGGGTCCGGGAAAAGGCCGCACCCTTTTTTTTTTTAATAGTAGAATAGTTAAATGTGTGGATGAACTTCGAAAGCGACTAATCCAAGTCCTTGAACGAGTCTCATACCTAAATAACGAAATGAATATTATTGATAGTGATGCTTAAGAAATTAATCAATGGCGGAATATGATTGGTTTCAAGTCAAATTATGATGTACTGACCTATGATACCCTTATGTATCTTACTAATTAAGTTAGTAACTTCCGTGAAAAATTTCATAACAAATCATCACACTAAAGAGAAAAGGGTTGAAATTCAAAATATTTAACAAAGAAAGCGACAGTATATCGATTTTCTTAACCATTTAATCGCACTGTACACATGAATTATGTGTAGAAAAAGGTATGTACGCAAGCAGCCATGAATAATGAAGTTATTATCGAAATTTCTATACTTTTGTTCAGTTTTAAAATAGTACTAGATGTCAGTCATTTGGATAATCATGTTCCAAAGTCTGCATTAATTTTCATATCTTTTTCAAATCATTTATAAAGAAATGAAAACAGCGTCTTCAAATTCTTTTCGAGCATACTATCTCACAATTCAAACACTCTACGATCCATTGTCGAATCCTTTTAAAAACATGATGGTTCCTTATATACATCATTTTCAGGATACAGGATAACATATATACCTTCAATCATGTATGATGCCATCACTGAGCCTCTTATGTAAAGTGGCATGCCTAACCCTATTTCCATGTCGCTTCTTTTCTCTAATTTGGTTTACACAATCACCTTTATCTGCTGCTTTTGGTACAACATATACAAAGTGTCTTGGGATGTCCTTCATCTCCATTAGAGGCTCCAAGGTCTTCACCACCGCACTCATCGTAGGCCTCAGCTTCGGCTGATGGCTCAGGCATTGATACGCCAACATGGCTGCTATCTTGGCCCCTTGGGCTGAGTACTGGCCCTCGAGCCTAGGGTCCATAATCAAGTCGATTTTTCGAGGGTCCCTAAGGAAAGGCTTAGCCCATTCAATTAGCGAATGTTCTTTTCTTGGACGAGTTCTGTCCATTGATCTTCTGCCAGACAATAACTCTAGCAGTACCACTCCAAAACTATACACATCGCTCATAGTTGTCAGATGACCTGAAACAAATTGATTATCGAACATGTTAGAATATATGAACAATTTGTTAACTAACTGCCACTAAAATTCATAATTAGCATGAGAAAATGAGACTTTAATTGATCCAAATTACCTGTCATTACATATTCAGGAGCAACATAACCTTTGGTGCCAAGGATGTGTTCTGTTGTAACATGACTTTTATCACTGTCAGGCCCATCTCTTGCAAACCCAAAATCTGACAACTTTGCTCTGAAATCCTGCGCCCCACAAATCAAAATCATCAGAAAATTTAATTAACCCTCACATAAACAACAAACATAAATACCAAAAATCAACACAACTGAAGCTTGAAGGCAGAGCTCTCATGTTACTTACAGAATCTAAGAGTATATTTGCAGCCTTTAAATCCCTGAAAATCACAGGCTTTTTCAGTTCATGAAGAAACGCGAGGCCCTTCGCTGCTCCTAGTGCTATTTTTACTCTCGTCAACCATGGCAAGGCAGCAGAGCACCCTGCATTCATACCAAATTTCAGTAAAAATGCACGAGAAAAAGGGAGACGGTAAAAAGACAGCACTTATATAATAGACTCAGTCGATAGATTTAGTGACATGACCACCTAGGTGTACAGACCTGGGACGACTATAAACCTGTAGTTTGGGGGGGTTGGGGGAGGACAAAGATTTTTACTTCTGAACAATTGGTTGTCCAAGTTGCCCCTCGGCATGTATTCATAGATCAAAACCCTCTGTTCATTTTGGCAACAATACCCTATCAGCTTAACCAAATGAGGATGCCTCAGCTGCCCGAGAAATATGACTTCTGCCTGCAATAAATTAACATCATTAATCAGTAATTACTCAATTTTGTGAACACTAGTTCTCTTTAATGTGGGTATATTCTAGATTAATAAGTTAATTACTTACCAGCCACTCTTTATGGCCTTGGGGCCCTTCCAAGTCCAAGACCTTGACAGCCACCGCTTGAGCCTTTAACCCGGGCCTAAGCTTATCATCAATAAACCCTTTATAAACCGCCCCAAACCCACCTTCACCAATGAAGTTACCCGTATAAGAGTAGTTGTTAGTGATGACCCGAAGCTCGTCCAGGGTGAAAACATGGAGATTTGACCCGATGAATGTGCTCCAGAGATCGTGGGTCGAGATCTCCAAGCCTGGGTTGCTAATGTCCAACAAGGATAGCCTCTGAGGGGAACTGGGCACTACTCGTTTGGGCTCAGGGTTGGATTTGGTTTCGGAACCGAAGCAACAAGTTAGCATGGACTTGCTTGTGAACTTTTTAGTAGCCATCTATTTTTGCTACTTCTAGGATATGTAGTGTTGTTGGTTAGTCGCTAAATTTTTCGGGTGTTTTTAGGGTTTTGCGACTTGATTGTGGAAGTTGAGGGATTCGAGCTGTGTGCTTGGCTTGTTGCTCAGTGGGGTTATGGAAATGGTGGTTGTTAAGGATGTATATCATATATATATATATATATATATATATATATATATGTATATATATATATATAAAAGGTAATAAGAAATGGGAGACTGTGGGTTGCTGTTATGGGATTTGACTTTCTTCCCCCAAACCTTGAATATATATTGGAATAAAGTGGATGCCTTTTAGTATATTGTAGGCACCATGTATATCTTCGTTTATCTTGATTATCTCATCTAAGTAAATAGAATATATGAAAAAAATGATTGGACAATGTAAAAATCTTAAAAATTAAATCAGGTCTTAAAAAATAATTATTGTTTAGTTCATTAGGGTAGCCCAGTGCACAAGCATCCCGCGTTCACGCAGGGTCCGGGGAAGGGCCGCACCCCAAGGGGTGAATTGTAGGTAGCCTAACCTGACTTTGTCAGTGGTCGATTCCACGGCTCGAACCCGTGACCTTTTTGTCACATGGAGACAGCCTTACCGTTGCTCCAAGATCCCAAGGGGTGAATTGTTTAGTTCATTAGATTTGGAGAAATTCCTATCAAAAAATGGAAAAAAATTAATACTTTGAAATTTACATCACGATCACACGTCTAAACAAAATTACATGAACTAGTTGGATTATGTTACATTTGAAATGTAGATAGATAAAACATAACATGACATATGAGAAATTAAAATTTTCATCCGCATGTAAGCACATCCTAAGTCAACAAAATTTGGTGAGGAATAAGAAATAGTGCATTTATGAAGAAAGATACATGTTTGTGTCATAATACAAATTTAGGCCATGCTTGGTAAACAACTGTTAGTTGTTAACTGTTTGTATTAGCTATTAGCTGTTAGCTGTTTGATTTACCTGTTTATATTAGCTGTTTTTAGAAAAAGTATTTGGTAAGCATTAGATGTTTCTAAAAAATATGTTGGCAAAACTTCATTTATGCCCTTATTTATGAATTAGTTTTTAATGAGATGTGTGTAATTTTTCCAAACTTATGAATAATTATGTCATTTCTACAAAAACTCTTCTCAAAAGGATAATGAGAATAACTTTTTCAAAAAGAGTTTTTTGGAGCCAAACAGTTATTGCAAACAGCTCTTTACCAAACACCCTTTAGCTGTTTGACTTGGTCAAAACGACCAAAATCCTCCCAAACAATTATTTTTCCTCAAAAAGCTGTTGTTACCAAACACCCTCTAATCATTAGATTTTCAACTATCAGTTTAAACATTTAGTTGATATGGTTCTTGAACAACTTGATTCCAATTATAGACACAATGGAGATGTTTGGTAACAATAACTTTTTAGAAAAAAATAGCTATTTGGGAGGATTTTGGTTATTTTGACCAAGTCAAACAGCTAAAGGGTGCTTGGTAAAGAGTTGTTTGTAATAGCTGTTTGGCTCCAAAAAGATCTTTTTGAAAAATCTATTCCCATTAGCCTTTTGAAAAGAGTTTTTTGTGGAAATGACATAATTGTCCATAAGTTTAAAAAATTACACACATCTCATTAAAAACTAATTCATAAATAAGGGCATAAATGAAATTTTACCAACATATTTTTTAGAAACAGCTAATTTTTACCAAACACTTTTTTTAAAAACAGCTAATTCAAACAGCTAATATAAACAGCTAATTCATACAGCTAACAGCTAACAGCTAATACAAATAACTAACAGCTAATACAAACAGCTAACAGTTACGTACCAAACAGGGCCAATAACTTTGACAGACAATTTGTAAGCACTCTTGTAAATGTTTAGGCTTACCCCTAGCTAGATATATTCGACATTAGTGTGATGATCAGATCCACTTATCCATCCAAACTTTTTCAATTTAAAAAAAAAAAGCAATCTAAATAATTGGAATTGTAAAATAGGCCTAAACTAAACATTATAGAATAAACCATAAATATCTTGTGGCATTGGCCACCGATTCCGGTAACGGTATGATCAAGTGCGACTGTGCCGGACCAACTCCCGCGCCAGTCGCCCCTTGGTATGACTAGTATACTATCAATTTTGAGGAAATTTCAGTGAAAATAAATCACACAAAATTTAGAAATTTTCCACGAATTATTTGAATAAGAAGATTTATAGAACATTAGAAAAGATTAAAGTCCATGAAGGGTCTGTGGGACTGAGTTTTAACGTGGACTTAGACCGGCGAATTACCCAGAAAATGAGAATCTGGCTTTGGGTCTAAAATTGTTGCGCAAAAATTACTAATTCTACAGCTTAGGCCAAGTGGGAAAAAAATGATACATTGTCAACCCAGAACGTGTTTGCATCATGAGCTGGTACTCTCGTATATACAATTTTTCTTTTCTTATTTTGTCTTTTGGGCGGGAGGGAGAGTAAGAGCACTAGCAGCCGCAAACACGCGAGGCAAAGGATGGGGCCCGTCTGTCTGCTGCGTGCCAATTTTGCCTCCCCAGCCACCTTGAAACGCGTGTGACATGCGGGGGAGCACGCCTGTGCATGTCTCCCCGCGTGTCATTGTTTAGCTTTTTAAAATATTTTTTTTGCTTTTTTTTTAAAGTAAGTATATAATTTTTAAATGACTTAAAAAATAAGTTGTGTATTATAAGGTGGGTCCATGACAAATATTTTTATTGGATGCTTAAAATTGAGTTCCATAGGTTGGAGAAGTGATGGAATGCAAGTTTTAAAGTTGTGGAACTTTTACCGACGTGACAGGCCAGAGTTCCAAAATTCGGAATTCCCACTGGGAATGCTCTAACAAAAAGTGGCACTTCTGTTTTTTCGGGGAAAAAAAGTTACCATTATTATTGTAATTGACCAGGACAAATTCTAGTGTTTTCGCGAGAAAAAATTAAACTCTCTTATTTTTCACAAGAAAATTCTTGGAAATGGATAACAATTTTCTATGTATACGGAGAAGAGGGTGGCTCACGCCCTTGTACATCTTCAATTCAACCCCACGACTTGACTTCTTGGATTTGGTTGAATGATGGACTAGATCATATTCTCAATATGGTCGCACCCGATATAAGCAATTTGGATAATGATTAATGTAGTTCATTCCCCTCCTTTTCTATCAAAAAAAAAAAAAAAAAAGGTTCTTCTCTCAAAGATTCTGTCTACATAGTCATCAGTAATGATACATGAAAATTATGGGGAAAGGGATATAAAAAAGGTAGCTCTAGACCTGATCAAAAGTCCTAGCTTCACGACTTAAATAATTAGTCAATTAAAACTAGTTCATGACTAGGGACTGCTACCCTATTGATAATTCCCTATCAAATTAAGCTAGATGCCAAATTATGGATGTAATTAAGATATAATTTTCAGTTGAATTTAACAGGTGTAGAACTCTAGGAATTAATAAGTAGGACCCCTAATTAAGGTCGCATGCAAGGCTGTGTATATTCGTCTTTTTCATATACTCGGGGTTCCAGAAAACAAGATGTCAATGGAAAAAAAATTTAATTAAAACAAGGAAAAGAAAAAAACTAAATGAGGAAACAAATTTAATTTTATGAAAATGAGATCAAATCAAATCAAAAGAAAGAGAGAAATGTTTATGTATAAAAGTACCTGCAGATAACCCCATGGAAAATTAACCATGATACTTTACGTTTTTGAATTTTTAAATACATCTCTTTTAATATGTACTGACTCTATTAAAAGTGTCAAATCAGGTACCAACCGTCCAAGTTTAGTGGCCTAGGCCTGAAATTCTTATGCTAATTTCGCATGGGCGGCTTTATTATTAATTTATTATGTAGGTATAGATTTGTGCCCCCCAACCTCCATTTACAATATATGTTATTATAGTTCTTTCAACTGATGATGATTCACATTATAATGGGTTTAAATGTATTGATAACCAGTTACTGGTTAATTACTAATTATTGGGTTTTTAATATATGTAAATTTTGATGAAGGGGATGATTTTCGGAATGTTTATGTGATGGTATTTTTCTTAGTATTAAGAAGATATACGATGCTTTCGAGATATCTATAAAAATATTTTGATAATTATTGAGTTTTTAATGTATGCAAGTTTTGATGAAGTAGATTATGTTAAGAATGTTTATATGAGATGGTCTTTTCCTTAATATTAAGATGATTGATTATTTTCGAGGATGTGATCCATAAATTTTTTTTATTGATGAGAGACATAATGGAGCTGGGATTGAATTAAAATAATTTCCAAAATTCGTTTTTTTTTGGGGGGAGGGGTTGCATGACTATATGGTGGAATGCCTTCTCTTGACGTTTTGGAACAATGTAAGTGTTGTTTTCCACTCACCAGAACTCACTCCCACCATTATCTCGACATCATTCAATTATAATTAAGCTCTGATCGATATAGGTTCATTGTTAGTTGTTGACTAATTAAAACAAGGTTGATCAACTTTTGATCAAGTTAGTCACAAAGGTAGCTCAATAACTCCAAGTTAAACAATTGAATGAAGTTGGGATTTATTACTTCGATCATTGATTAAATTCAAACGAAATCAAGATTAAGCACTATAACCCTATCAATAGGTGCCATTTATTTCTTCAGTACAAGACATCACCATGAAAATTATATATATATATATATATGTGTGTATGTGTGTATATGTGTGCGCTACATGATTTATAGTCTCTAATAAAAAGCTATTTGTCATTATAAGAAGCAGCTTTGTGTTAACTATATCTAAGTATTTAACCTAATTTACATCATATTTGTGGTGTGCATGTAAGATGCCGAGTGGAGACGTTAGTTTGTATTGCTGTATGGAGATTATTAACTTTATCAAACGGCGCAAATCCGGCACATTATCTTTGAAGTACAATTATTTTGTAACTAATGCCCAATGATTAGGGGCCTTCTCCTGTCTTTCGATCTCCTTATTTTAATCAAAATAATTGATATTTAAAGCTTGTTAATCACTGCTTGTGGTTGGTAAATGATCGGAAATCTTTAAAAGAAATAAACAGAAAAGGAAAGAAAATCTAATTAAGAAAGACTTGAAAGTTGAGTTGCTGGCGGCATTTGCAATTTTCTTAATTACCATGTGATGTCCTCCTCCTGTTCAACCACGCGAAACGCAGTACATTCAAAGTCTCTATGTCCTTTTTCTTTTCTTCTCGCTCTTTTTTTTTTAAAAGTTTTTTTGGGTCCGAAGTTCTGCAACTAATAATTAGCCATGCCTTGTTTTTCAAATTCCGCGGTGCGAAATTTGCTTTCTAATTGACTCAAAATTGCACTGAAGTTCTTGGCCTTCGTATGAAAATTTGGACCTAGTCACAAGCTAATGTATGTGTCTCCCTATGGAAGTGATACATCAACCCCCCCCCCCCAAAAAAAACAAAAAACGGTCTCCCTAAAAAAGTCACAAAATTCTCCAAGGGTGTGTTTGATAGAGGTAAAAATCATTTTTCTGGAAAATAATTTTCTCATTTTACGCTGTTTGGTAAAATAAGGAGGAAAAATTCGTTTTCAGGAAAAAATTATTTTTCTTAAAATGAAAGAAAATATTTTTACTTTGAATGGAGCGTAAGTTGATTTTACATTTCTTGGACTCTCACACTCTTTCTCTATTTCGTGTCTATTTCCTTGATATATGGTTCGAAGATTAAGAAAAATTATTTTTAGCTTTTTTGTTTATTTTTTGCTAATCAAACTCATTATCCATAGAGTCTATTTTTTCTTTTACCAAACAATTGAAAATATGAGTTGAAAATCATTTTACTTGAAAAATCATTTTACATGAAAAATTATTTTCTAGAAAAACGATTTTCAACCCTACCAAACACACCATAAATTTGTTATTTTTTTGGTGGTGAAGTCATCAATTATTATAGTAGTTTTTTAAAGGTCCTTTACTAGATGAAGACATTTAAAAAAAAGACATTCAAGTCTATTCTAAGGTGAATTGTTTGTGTAGCTATGGCTAATACGGTATGATCTTATTCAAGGAAACAAAAATTCTGTACTTTATATTAAATTTAGATACTATCTAATCCTAATGTAAAGGTTAGTCATTCAATAATAGAATCACACAATTAATTAGTCTTAAAATGAATATCAACTTTTGTACCTCAACTAACGGAATAGTCGGCCATCCATGTCACTTCATCATCGCCCGCTCAGATGTTGTGCATGCATGGCTGTATGGAAGTCAAGGGCTTGAGTCAGAGAAGCGTGATTTGTCAATTGTCATATTTAACCATGCGTATTGTTAATTAAAGGCTTGATCCACTGACGAAATATGCTCTAGAGTATATCTAATTATGCATATTACCATGATAATTAGCTATATATATATATATATATATATATATATATATATATAATCTGCGAATATATATTGCAGCTACCATCCAATCAGTGAACCCTCTAGATCATGCTTCCGTACATCAAGCCTTCGATTATTAATCATACACAGATCGACAACACTTTGAATGCACATTCTAGAATTTTAATACATCCGTGTATTGATGATTTATTGCAGTATTAAAATTTCGTCTTTTTTTTAATTTTCGGATCGACAGAAACGGCATAAATTAAAGGACTAGTTCACTAAGAGGATATAGATTTTTTGGATCATTAATCTTTATTTCAATAGAATCAAGTTATTATTACTTCATAAAAAGATAGAACTCTCAAGTCACAAGCTAGAACAGATCAAGACATGTACGCACTGGTGACGATTAATGCTAAGAAAAAGTAAGACGTAATTGTTGTGTGACAAATTATTTAGGTTAAGACTTAATTAAGAAGACAAAGGTGACTGGTGCGTCCTTATTGCGTACGTGAACCGCAGTCGAACCTTTCTACGCTCACCAACCCCCACAAACTGATCATCACAGTGTAGTTAGATAGATAGAGGAGAGAGAAAATCAAAGAAAGAGATGATGGTGTTTTCATGTGACTGCGATACAACTCACCCCGCTTAGCTTGACAACAAGCAAATGACGACAAGGACTTGATTCATATATTCCAGTGGTACCTGAGGATATTTCATCGATGAATGCATGATGTGGAACCGTGTTTTTCTTCTATGACTATGTGCTTTATTTCCTGGCTTTGCGGTCATCATTTTCTACAATGTGTTCCTTTAATTTGGTCTACAAATAATATACAATACGAATTATTATCCACATAGGCGTTATTGAATCTAGCATATATCAATCTTCGTATCTCTATGCATAACCAATTTATGAAGGTTACTAGCTGAAAGCTAGTGAAAAGGTTGAAGCTATATGGTACGACATGCTTCATTTCAAAATTTAGATCGATCATCTAATGATTCAAAACCTTTTGAGTCTGGAAATAAAATCGATTTGATAATGCTGGAGGCCGACTCTCAGCATGAGTTCTACTAGGGGAATTAAGTGTTGGACACGTTTTTATGTGGCTTGAGTTATCATTTATCTAATTAATTGATCATTGACCTAATAAATACCCTACGTATTTATTTGGTAATTATTTGATGGACGTAATTACCCTTATGACCTAATTAGGGTTTCCCCTTGGGTGTATATAAATAGAGGTATTAGGCAGAGATCAAGATACCAATCTTACGCCTCCTCTCTGCCTCTCTATTCTCGTGAGTCTCATCCTCACCTTAGCCATCATAACGATACACCCTAAACGGGAACTCGATCTGCGTGAGAATCATGGCCTCATCCCTAACCACGTTTACAGGATTATCAGGTACACATGATTTAATTCCTGATTTATATCTTTTATGTTTAAGAATTGATCAACATGTGGTATCAGAGCCTTATGTTGATGAATCAATTCTTTTTATTTTCGGACATCAGCATTACTTTTCCTTAAAATTAAGATCTAAGTTTTTCGGAATTAATCCATAAAATTACTTTCTTATGCTTCGAATATCAGCAAGTATAATTTGTGATGAATTATTTGAAGTGTTCATCCTTATTTTGATGAAATCTTCTAATTCTGGTATTTGTTTTGGAATATAATTGTGTTTCCTTAAATTGTATGGCATATCTCACTTTTGCATAATATATTCTATTTCCTTATTTATGAATTTATTTTACCTGGAATAGCAAAACTAAGTAAGGGATATGCTAAAATACCATTGAAAAGGTTAAATCTTTTTACTTGAAAATCTCTTGCCTTATACGCCTTTTAATTAAATCAATTTCAATGAGTCCCCAAATTTTTTTGTAGCCCCGCCCGAATCGCTTTAACTTTTGCGGTTAATTAATTATTAACATTAAATTTATAAGTCATTTGACTAATCTTAAATAAAATTCATTTTATGATTAGTTAAATTGATTTATTTTGCTTGACTTGAACAATACCTTAGAGTACACTTCTGCCCAAAGGTGATGTGTAACATTTGTGAAATTTATTTCAAGCCTTATTAAGCATTGTCATTTAGTGCATATCCTTAAATAGATATTTGCATGACACTCGCCTTAAATACATAATATTTCACTTCTGTCCAAAGATGATGTGTTATAATTGTGTACTGCGAACTAAATATATATGTGCATTAAAATTTAAATGTTTCACTTCTGCCCAAAGGTGATGTGTTACATTCAAATTGCACATCATTATTTTATTATTCATAATACTTAAATAAGTGGTCATAACCAAAGTGAAAGCCATTTGTTTGAGTAGAATTAAATTTAGTCTATTATTTTGGTGTTATAATAGACTATTATCACAGCTTCATTACTATATAATGGTCCTTAACTTCGCCAGCCTTAGTTCATTACCTCTTAACTTCTTCTTTAATTTTGTGTCTTATTTCTCTCATCTGAATCTATTATCAGCCCCAAATATGGGAATTGAGACCTTGAACGGTGCTAATTTTTCTTCATGGAAAGATTCACTGATGCTAACTCTTGGCATGTTGGATTTTGATTATGCACTGAGAGAGCCTGCCCCTCCTGCCCTCACTGATAAAAGTACTGCTGAAGATAAAATAGTACATGAGAGATGGGAGAGGTGCGACAGAATGGCTCTTATGCTTATTAAAAATTCCATCAGCATAATCATCAGGGGAGCTATTCCAGATTCATCTAATGCTAAAACATATCTGGCTTCCGTGGAGGAACAATTCAAAGCAACTTCTAAGGCACATGCTAGTACTCTTATTTTGAAGATGGTGACTACAAAATATGACGGGAATAGCGGCATTCGTGAGCACATCATGATGATGAACGACATGGCCCGCAAGCTCAAGGGATTAGACATGGAGATCAGTGAAGGTTTTCTGGTGCACTTCATAATGACTTCTCTTCCTGCATCTTTTGAAGCTTTCAAGGTCAACTACAACACCCAGAAGGTCAAGTGGTCGATGAATGAGTTGATTGCTATGTGCGTACAAGAAGAAGAGCGTCTGAAGCTGGACAAACCTGATGTGGCTTACCTCATGACCACTAATCCAAAGAAGAGGAAGAGAAATGTCGATAAGAAGGAAGTTTCTAAAGTCCAGAAACGTGATGCAAGTGCTTCTTCCAGCTCTAAGAACTCCAAAGGGAAGTCTTACTGCAAGTTCTGCCGCAAGGAAGGACATAGACAGAAAGACTGCCAAGACTTTAAAGAGTGGCTGACGAAGAAAGGTAATCATCTTTACATGATACTTGAGTCCTTTAATTTAAATGTTCCAACTAATACATGGTGGTTTGACTCTGGTTCTATGGTTCATGTAACCAACTCACTTCAGGGATTCCTTACAATCCAGAAGCTGGAAAGAAACCGAAGAACACTTAAGCTGGGGAATGGAACAGAATTAGCTGTCGAAGCCATGGGAACCTTAGAATTAATAATGAAAACTGGTTTATGTATTAAACTTTATGATACCTTATATATTCCTGAGATTACTCGGAATTTAGTATCAGGACCAAAGTTAGACATAGACGGTTTTGATGTTTCTCATGGTCATGGCAGACTTACTATTAGTTTCAATTCTCAAGTGTTTGGTCATGGTTTTCTGGATGGTGGTCTCTATAAATTAGAACTAGATGATGATTTTTCCAAATCTTTGTTGTCATATAATATCAATCAGACACTAACAAAGAGAAAACGAAAACGAGACTTAGAAACTTCATCCATGTTGTGGCATCAACGCTTAGGCCACATTTCACGAGAACGTCTATCTAGACTCGTGAAGAATGAAGTGTTACCATCTCTCGATTTCAATGATTTTGGAACATGTGTCAAATGCCTTAAAGGTAAAATGACATCAGTGAATAAGAAAGGTGCCACAAGGAGTTCTAATTTATTAGAGCTCATTCACACTGACATTAGTGGTCCTTACTCCATCACTGGAATAACTGGACATAACTCATTTATCACTTATATTGATGATTATTCTCGTTATATGTACTTGTATCTCATTAAGGAAAAATCTGAATCACTTACAACTTTTAAAGATTATAAAACTGAAGTTGAAAAACAACTTGATCGTCAGATAAAAGTTGTAAGATCAGATAGAGGAGGTGAATATTATGGTAGACATACTGATGTGGGTCAAGCTCCTGGTCCATTTTATGAGTTTTGCAAGGCCCAGGGGATTGTAAACCAATATACCATGCCTGGTACTCCTCAACAGAACGGTGTTGCTGAGAGAAGAAATAAGACCCTAATGGACATGGTACGCAGTATGTTAGCCAACTCAGGTTTACCTCTATTTCTCTGGACCGAGGCCTTAAAAACAGCTGTTCATATACTCAATAGGGTTCCTTCTAAAGCTGTCCCTAAAACTCCTTATGAACTCTGGACAGGAAGGAAACCGAGTCTAAGATATATGAAAGTATGGGGTTGTCTTGCCGAAGCTAAACTTTATAATCCCTTCTTGAAAAAACTCGACATGAAAACTGTAACTTGCTACTTCATTGGTTATCCTTCTCACTCAAAAGGTTACAGATTTTATTGTCCTTCCCATGTCACTCGCATTGTAGAAACCAAAGATGCTCATTTCCTTGAAGATTTTAAGGTCAGTGGGAGCAGTGAAAACCCTTATGATGAATTGCTAGAAGTACAAGACGCGGGGGGGAGAGACTTGTCGATTACTTTACCTCCAATTACTCCTTTTGTACTCAATGCCAATCCGCAGGACACTGCACCACCTCCTACTCCTAATGTACCTGGAAATGAAGACACCTCAAATGATAACCATCAAGACAATGCCGCCAATGCTCAACCTGAAAATTTGCTCAGGAGGTCATCTAGGTCTAAAAGGCCTACTAACTTTGATGATTATATTACCTACCTGACTGAAGCAGAAATGGATGCTGGAAAGTTTACTGATCCTACCTCTTATAATGAAGCCATTAACAGTGATCAGTCTTCCGAATGGAGTAAAGCCATGATTGAAGAGCTTGACTCCATGAAGAAAAATGATGTTTGGGATTTGGTTGAATTACCCAACGGTGTCAAACCCGTATGATGTAAATGGGTCTTCAAAACAAAACTGGACCCGAATGGAAACATTGAACGCTACAAAGCGAGATTGGTTGCAAAGGGCTACACTCAGAAAGAGGGAATTGACTATCAAGAGACCTTTTCTCCTGTCTCTCGAAAGGATTCCTTAAGAATTGTTATGGCCCTTGCAGCTCATTTTGATTTAGAGCTACATCAGATGGATGTCAAAACCGCTTTCCTTAATGGCGATTTGGATGAAGAAGTGTTCATGAAACAACCCGAAGGATTCAAATCTGAAGGTCAAGAGCACTGAGTCTGTAAGCTAAAAAAATCCATATACGGGTTGAAGCAGGCATCACGTCAATGGTACCTAAAGTTGCATCAAGTCTTGAAGTCAGAAGGTTTCATAAAGAATCAAGTGGATCAATGCGCCTACCTCAAGATGAGTGGGAGCAACTTTACTATACTTGTCCTTTACGTAGATGACATTCTATTGGCAAGTAATAGTTTAGACATGTTGCATGAGTCCAAGCGCTTACTCTCGCGTAATTTTGACATGAAAGATCTCGGGGAGGCTTCTTATGTTATTGGCATCGAAATACACCGAGATAGAGTCAATGGTATTTTGGGATTATCTCAAAAGGCTTACATTGAGCGTGTCCTTACACGTTATAACATGCAACATTGCTCTCCTTCTGTGGCTCCAGTAGTTAAGGGAGATGTTTTCGGTTTATTTCAATGTCCGAAAACAGAGGTTGAAAAAGAACAGATGAGAATGATACCTTATGCGTCAGTAGTAGGAAGCCTTATGTATGCACAAGTCTGTACTCGTCCAGATATCGCTTACATTGCTGGAATGTTAGGTCGTTATCAGACCAATCCTGGTCTTGATCACTGGAAAGCAGCTAAGAAAGTTCTTCGATATCTACAAGGGACAAAAGACTATAAACTGACTTACAGAAGGAGTGATAATTTAGAAGTGGTTGGTTATTCTGATTCTGACTTTGCTAAGTGCAAAGATGACAAGAAATCCACTTCAGGGTATATCTTTATGTTAGCTGGCGGACCTATCTCGTGGAAGAGTCATAAGCAAGAGTTGACTGCAACTTCTACGATGATGGCAGAATACATTGCGCTGTACAACGCAACCTGTCATGGAATGTTGCTCAGAAACCTTATCACTGGACTCAAAGTAGTTAATTCCATCTCTCGACCATTGAAGCTTTATTGTGATAACTCAGCCGCCGTTAGTTTCTCGAACAGTAACAGTTCGACTGGCGCTGCTTTATATCTTGATACAAAGTACTTGTTCGTACGTGAGCGAGTTGAGGAAAATAAACTTTGTATTGAGCATATAAGTACTAAGAATATGCTTGCGGATCCGATGACTAAAGGTCTCCCTCCTAAGATTTTCGAAGAACATGTTTCGAAGATGGGGTTATCTAAAGACCTTATTTAGTTGCATATTGTACTTGCTTGCATTTAATAATAAAATTTCCTCATTGTTTTGTTTGTTTTGTCTCTGAATGTGTCTACGCATGCCTAAAGACATATAGACAACATTTATGTACAAAATAATCTTATGGGTTTAATTGTCAATTTGATCCTTAGCTTATTTAAGTTTTAAATTTGGTATTGTAGTATGATTAATGGGGTCTTGAATTGAATATCGATTCAATGACTGTATTTCTCTGCTACAATTTCGGTTTAGAACTAAAATGAGTATTAAAATCTGATCAGACTTATCTAATACTCATCATAAATGATTACTCGGCCAAGTGGGAGAATGTTGGACACGTTTTTATGTGGCTTGAGTTATCATTTATCTAATTAATTGATCATTGACCTAATAAATACCCTACGTATTTATTTGGTAATTATTTGATGGACGTAATTACCCTTATGACCTAATTAGGGTTTCCCCTTGGGTGTATATAAATAGAGGTATTAGGCAGAGATCAAGATACCAATCTTACGCCTCCTCTCTGCCTCTCTATTCTCGTGAGTCTCATCCTCACCTTAGCCATCATAACGATACACCCTAAACGGGAACTCGATCTGCGTGAGAATCATGGCCTCATCCCTAACCACGTTTACAGGATTATCAGGTACACATGATTTAATTCCTGATTTATATCTTTTATGTTTAAGAATTGATCAACATTAAGATCCATATTAGCCGGCCTTTATAAAAGAAATTTTTTATGATATAGCATGTACTTAACTACAAATGAATCCATCCAGGGATGAGGGGGATTGAGTACCCAGTTGGATTTTTAGGAATTGGGACCGAACCTGGTTGAAACCTGGTCCAGGGGTCCTAGAATTTGGAATCAATCCCCCAACCAGTTCAACTAGGTCCAAAAATTTTGGACTTGGTCGATACTGGGTTAGATTTTGGGCACCCGGTTCGTGGATTTTTTTCCCCCATTTTCCCCTAAGAAGATAGAGAGAGGGAGAAATTGAAAGAAGTCGAGAATCCATATCTAAAGTCAAACTCTTAAAAGTCAAATTATAAGGTTAAATCAAATATGCAGTAAGCAGCGAAGAAGATTCACGTATTCTAAAATAAATTCGGAGAATTGAAAATGATGTTAATCACAAACCCACAAATCAGGATTATAAAAACAAAATAGAATCCCAAAAATTATTTTAATTCACTTGAGATATGTAGAGGTAGAAAGAGTAGGAAACGATCAAACTAACATGAAAACAAATACCTAATATAATCCATGTAGGCGGTCGAGATGCACAAAGATAAAGCCATAGATAAATTAAAAGCAAAAAAATAAAGGTTTAACTTGGGGTAGTTGGGGGCTAGGCATATAAGATATATCATTTAAGGAATAAGAGTTTACTTTTTATTATTTGTGATCAAAAGTCTTTAAAATTTGACCGCGTACTAGATATTGGATCTAATTCCGGTTTCTAAAATTTGTGAAAAATCTTTAAAACCAGTCCCCTTACCCATCTAGGAGTAGTTACATATTTTTTTTCCAAATAGTGGTTACTGGGGGTTCATCAGTTCAATTGGGGAGTGACAACCAACCCGATGGAGTTCAAGCAACTCTCTCTCTTAAGAGAATTGCTTGCAGAGTCGCTTTAAATTAGCAGAATTGCTTTGAGTAATAATCCATGAAATTGCAAATTAATATGTCTCATTGAGTAATATGTATGCAGTACCCAATGCCCATATATGTCTTCGTACAGTTCAAGTCTGTATCCCCCCCCCCCCCCCAAAAAAAAAAAAACGAAAAACAAAAGAATCCAATTCGCATGGTATGATGGTTAGAAATTCTCACATCTAAACAAAAACAGCTGGAGTGCATGCTGCGATTTTCCGGTCGCATACAATCTTCGTTCATCCTTCCTTGCTACGCAATACACGCAAGTGTCAGTAAAACATCTCCCTCAGTCAATAAATCCCTTATCCTCCAAAGTCCAAAACCGTAATTATTCATTGATAAAGATGTTATCATCAAGCACTGGACTCTTTTCTCCACCAACATACGAGGTCTGCATTACTAGCAACCTAGTAACCTACCTATCCAAGAAGCCTAGTTTGCATTTGAACGGCCAAGTGTACGTGTGGATTTCTTTGTTTGATGCCAATACAAAGACAACTATATGCTTCCTCCCCCTTAGAACACCCCCCCCCAAAAAAAAAGAGAAAAAAACTTCCAAAAAAAAGTTTTAGATTCTTGGAAATACATAAATGAATATTTGAACGAGATAAATAAAATGTATGTCCGTTCCAAAATTTAATAAAGATTAAAAAAGTTAGCCTTAAAGCAAGGTGTATTAGAAGTATTTTACTCATCCTATGGAAATGGTTAAAAATTATCAAAGACAAAGTTCCTTTAAACTAGTATTAGTATCAAAGATTCGAACATAAGCTTTTTTCGTTTTTCTTTAAATTAATAAAAGGCAAACTAAACAGTATCACGATGTCATTTTTTTAAAAAAATTTTCAGTTTTATCGGATATATTTGAAGAGAATTTCTTAAAATTTTCAAAACCAGGAAAAAAAAATAAAAAACATAAACATGCATTTAATAACGAGGCCATGCGACCAACATAGGTTTGTTTAATTCATTTGACATTTGTCCGCCTTAAGCAAGGTCGGGTTCGAATCTTATAAATGAAAAAAATCAGGGATGGGAGAGTTCTATCCCTTATTAGGCCAACAGTAGCTCGATTCTAGTGAAGTGGAGGATTTATGACCCAAAAAAATAATGAGGCCATGTGAAACCGACAGCCGCTAACATTTCATTTTGTTAAGGCATAGAATTCGGGCAAAATCTCCACTTAAGAATCTTTCCCTCCCACAAATGTAAAATTCAAACCATTTTGTACAAAATGCATATATTATAATTCATAATAGAAAAGTGAGTAGGTTTTTGCTTAAACGTTTAGTAATACTAGTCAACATGTTGACACCTGATCAGATTAATTCTTTAATCCCATTAATAATTTCAAAGTCATTCTTTATTATTCATATTACTATTGTCGGACTCTTTCATCATGCTCACGAATCAGCAGATGGCCTGACCCGTAAAAACTTGGGCCCGAGATTTTGGCTTTAAGTCCTGATCTCGAGTTTTGTTTATGTTCAATTTAGTTCAAAAGCTGTGTAAGGTTAAGTGCTGGTAGTGCAATTACTTAGCCCAAAGTCTGAGTGCACTTAAGGTAGCTAGGTGGAGATCACTTCTAATTGAATAGACTGGTTTCTAGCAATTTCCCTGTGTGAGGAATTGTGCTAGACTTTGGCATTACCCTATTCGTTGGCCTACTGAGGCCCATTTCCTATTGGAGTGCTTTCATATCGGCGTCTAATAGATTAACCTGCTAACCATGTAACAAAATTCGTTGATATAAATTTTTATTCTTTTGGAAAGAAGGGTTAATATAATTATTGAATCACAAAGTACACGACATACACGCTGATCACATAACCAACTAATCCCCCTTGGTTGGTTAGCTAAAAACTAGCAGGAGGGAGTAGGAAAACCCTAGTCGGCTTCCCATACAACAAGAAGAAGAAAAAAACTAGCATCATACACGAGAAAGATCTACAGCCATACAAAGCAAGTAGAAACCTGGCTATGGCCATAGCCCTTGACCCTTTGTTCGCAATTACTTCTTCAATTTCACTGCTTCTTCATCCATAACTAGAGCCAGCTGGACGTGGGAAGGGGGGCATGATGAATGGCGATTGGTTCTTGCTGCTCATGGCTTATGGAGGCTAACACTGCCAGAACAAGGTTTACCTCCTTCGCAACATGATTAATCTGGACATTACACTTGAGCTGAATGAGTCTAAGGATGGTCTAGGTAATGCAGCTCATTGTGGGTGGCATTGTTGTTTGGTCATCATATAATGCCTCAATGAGCTCTCTTTGTAGATCGATTTCAAGTTTAGGTATGCCATAGTCCCATGCCTTGATGAGTGCTTCCTTTCGGGTAATCAGCAGTGCCATGGTTTTGCACTCCCCTGGGATCATCAAAGTTATCCCCAGGTACCATTTCGTGGAATACATTCGAATCACCGCTGCCCCTATTGCTTTCTTTTTCTCCTTGTGCTCATAGGTTGCAATGTTCAGCTTGAAGCCTGGGAACTGTGGTGGTCTCCATACCATCACTGGTGTATTCTTCAAATAGTTTGGTTTTTCCTGCAACGCCCAAACCTTGTTAGATATGTTAAGGTCGACATTAATCCTGTTCCAGAAGGTCTGTGTGCATGTTAGATAAAAATTTTTATGATGAAACTGATGTGCAATTTGGGATATTGCTCCAATTGAATGAACTAATCCTAAGTTCAAATTTGTTATTATCCAACCCTGAATGTTTGACTTCTTGAGTTAAACTAAATTAGATCAATGTAAGTCGATGATGATGAACAAATTGCTTGAATTCAAATAGAACGAAGTTTAAATCATATATGCCAGCTCTAGGTTGAGTCAATACTATCTCCTTCGAGAAGTTTAGGATATTTATTTTCGAGATGAACCTACAAAACGAATTTATTGAAGAGTTTCAAAGAAATAAGTGAGAGGACGTAGGTTTGCAGGAAATCTGTTGCTCTCCTAGGGATCACATCGAAGTATAAATGATTGTCATAAATTTCAGGCAGAGATATGAATTACCTAACAAGGCTTTGCGAATTGAAGTCAAACAAGTCTTGCATAATAGACGACAAAAAATTGATTGTCTTCTTTAATTTCTTGCTCGAACACCCATGGCCATCACCATCACACTCAGACGTCCTCTTCATGATTAAAGAAACATTATACAGTAAACCAGTAATTGGAATCAGACTTTAATCTTTGAAATATAACTCTTTAAAAACAAAAGTTCTAGCTTCTTGTCATTACCATATATATTATCAATGCGATTAAGAACCCATCGCCAAAGAAACATTTTTCTTGTCTCCACTCTAACGTGGATTTCAACTTAGCCTCGCATTTGCAGACTTTAGTGTTTTTTTTTGGGTCTTGGATCCTCTATTTTAGTAGAATTGAGTTACTGTTGGTCCAATAAGGAGTATAACTCTCTCATCATAGATTTTCTCTATTAATAAGACTCGAACTTGAGACCTTGCTTAAAGGAAATAAATGACTTGAATCAACAGACTTCAGCATAAAGAGGGGCAAAAAAAATAAAAAAAGGCCAAAGATTGAGGGGAAAAAAAAAGAAAAAAGAATAGGAGAGTGATGCGATGAATAAAACGAGAGCGTAAAGCATGGCGCAGAGTGATGGTGTTGCGCCATGTGCCCCATTTTAAAAAGCGCCACTGTTCAAACCCACTAACGTCAAAGTGGGCCCAAGCCCAGCCCTAAAGCATTCTTCCACCAATCAATTGTCTTAGACTTATGGGCCTCATCCTCAATTATTCTACAATTCCTGCGTCTCATCTCTTTTTTCTAGAATCACAAGATCAATACCTAAACCCCCATTAAAAAAAATTATTTACAAAGAAAGTAGCACGTCTAAATTAACAAACTCATGCATCCTTTTGTTCACTTTATTCATTTACTTATTTTTAATCTTTATGGCTAATTTCTTTTTCCTATATAGGCCCAAAAAAGTAATATCCTAGCCACAAACCCATTTTCCAGTCGTATGTGCATTCACATCATTCATGTGTCGCTTAATCTTCAAGCTTCTCTTTTAAATACAACTTGATCAATCAATACCCACAAGAACCCCCAAAACATAAAGCCAAGTGCCCATTTTTATTTAAAAAAATGGCACTAAAAATGGCCATATGTTGTTTTAGCAACACTCTAGAGAGCAAGGAAGAAGTTGTTCATCCTAAGCAATCTTTACCTTCTCCTCAAAGAGCATCTCATGTCTTGGGCATAGGCACCAAGCATGGGTCTGAAATATCCATCGATGAACTCTCCAACTCGATTCCTGGTTCTAACCTCTATGTTTTTACCCATGATGAGCTCAGGTTGGTCACTAACAACTTCTCCTTGGCTAATTTCCTCGGCGAGGGCGGATTTGGGGCGGTCTATAAGGGGTTCATACATGATGGGCTTAGGCCAGGGTTAGAGGCTCAAGCTGTGGCTGTTAAGGTCTTAGACTTGGAAGGCACCCAAGGCCATAAGGAGTGGCTGGTAAGCAAGTTAGTGAATTACCATTTTACCCCTCCTGATCATGTCCCAAAATTTTACATATTTGTTGAGTCGGGTGTTGGAAAAAGAAGGGTTGATGAATTGGGGTGGGTGATTGTATGTGTTCATTTCAGGCTGAAGTGATATATCTTGGACAATTGAGGCACCCTAATTTGGTGAAGCTAATAGGGTACTCATGTGAAAATGACCAAAGGCTCCTTGTGTATGAGTATATGTCCAGGGGCAACTTGGAGAAGTTACTTTTTAGAGGTGAGTCAATGCCTAACCTGGAAGCATCCAGACCAAAGTTTCTGTTTTTCAGCCACCTTATGTTTTTTTTCCTTCCTATTTTGCCCCTGAACCTACATTTTGCTGCCATCTGAATGCAGGACACGGTGCTCCTTTGCCATGGTTGGCAAGAATCAAAATTGCATTGGAAGCTGCAAAGGGACTTGCTTTTCTTCATGATCTTAATAATCCAGTCATATTCAGAGATTTCAAGGCTGCAAATATTTTGTTAGATGCTGTAAGCTAATAATAGTAATTGTTGTTCCTTCCCCTTTTTGGAATATTACTTAATTCCCTTGGCTTCTTTCTTAATTTTAAATTTTATTTTTGGGTTTTTAGGACTATACTGCTAAGCTCTCAGATTTTGGATTTGCTAGAGATGGACCAGAAGAAGATAAGACTCATGTTTCGACTAAAAACATTGTGGGCACAAAGGGCTATGCTGCTCCTGAGTACATTATGACAGGTAATTAATTATTTCAGTTGTACCAAAATTTAAATTTTTGGGGCATAGTTAGTATCCCCTAATATGCTCCTAGCACAGATTTCACTAAATCTTTAGCGATTTGGAAAGCATTTCTGATGACTATGTTACCCCAGAATAAAAGACAAAAAGGTGGTGAACATTGGAGTTGCACTGACTGATAGATATCTCCTCTTGATCAAAATCAGGTCATTTAACAATAATGAGCGATGTATATAGTTTCGGAGTAGTTCTGTTAGAGCTACTAACAGGGCGACGATCAGTGGACAAGACCAGACCCAAAAGAGAGCAGAACTTGGTAGATTGGACAAGGCCACTTCTCAAGGATCCCAAGAAGATTGAGAGGCTGATGGACCCAAGATTAGACGGGCAATACTCGGTCGAGGGATCGAAAATTGCAGCCATGTTGGCATACCAATGCCTGAGCAAGCATGCAAAATCAAGGCCTAAAATGAGTGCTGTGATCAAGGTCTTGGAGCCTATATTAGACCTCAAGGACATGCCATTGGCACCCTTTGTGTATGTTGTGCCCGCTGATCAATCAAATAGGTCAAGTCCTAAGGGTAGATCATTGAGTACTGGTAATGGTGGTAACAAAGATGATGACAAAGGTGGAAGCAAGGTAGAAGATGAGGAGAAGCAAATTGAGAAGCAGAAAAGGTCATTGAGAACACTGGGAGTTCACTCTGATTCAGCTCCTCAGAGTTTGTGTTGATTTGTTTTGATTAGTAGCTACAAGACACTTGTTTGTTTTTTTGTTTATGTGCATAAAACCATTTTTGTTTGTCTTAACACAGTCTAAGTTTGCTACATTTGAGATCACAGGGAAACCCTCTTGGAACAGAGGACAGATTATGTCTTTATTTGTTTATCACTCTATGTGCTGTTGTCCAAGAAGAATTTATTATGGATTTCTTGGTGAGTGGTCCACACCGATAAGCTAGGGATGGTCTTCCATGGAAGGGAGCTTGAATTAATTGTCTGTAGATGTTGTCGCATTATTAGTTAATATCCTTCCAGTTTCAGGGTTGGTCGGTTGGTCCAATCCTATTTTGTACCTATAAATTGTGCACAAATATAAATGTCACGTATAATTTGTCTCATTATTATTATTAAATGGAGTAAATTATTACGTAGATGATCTACTAGTAGATTATTACAACTTAGGTCTCTCTTGGATCTACGGTACGATGAACGCATACACTAATGGACTAGGGCTAGTGACTCAACACATTAGGAACAGTAGTAGAACGACATATGCCGGCAAGGAATTTCCGATTAAAGTACTGCATGTCTATCATGTCAATATCTTTTGAGGATAATTAAGGTCAATGATCAACCTACCGCAAGGAAAGAGACACTCGAGATTACAATTAAGCCGACAGAAAAATCTTCCAAGAATTGTATCACTGTAATCACTAATAAAAATTAAATATCCGGACTTGAATTCGAATCTGGTAAAATAACTCCAAGAATGAAAGATTCGAAAAAATCCAACAAAGCAAATTTTTAAGAAGTTTAAATAGGAGACAGGGGAAAAACATCTATAGAAAGTACTCGTCCAAACTACGATTGTATATCATACACCTAAAAGTGTGTACTCCCTCTAGTCATGTATATATATATTTTTCCAACGTGTATTTGCCATATAAATAATTTTGAATGTATGGCGTTGACGTAACTTGTAGGAGTTTGTACTCCTAGAAATATGATATAGACTTTGCCAAACTACTGCATAAATCAACAGATAATTTTGTGCAGATATTTTCTGGATTCTACAAGAAATTCCTTATTCTTTTTAACCATTTTGAATGCGGGAAATGAAAAGGTGGTGTAGGCAATTTTTGTGCAGAAGCTAATGATCAAAGGTTAACTAGACAGGACATGAGCAACAAAAAGCATGGCCTCGTCCGCAAGTTGCCGAGGAAGAAGCAAAGTTTAAGATATATACTTGTTTGGCCTAGGCAGTGACCAAAAGGACCAGTTAGTGGCCAGCTGGGGTCAGCCCTGTCCTCGAAGCAGACCAAACGTTGCACGTTTTGATACAAAATAAGTACGTTTTCGCTGCCTTTGAGCAATGACTCGATTTGAAATTGACCCGATCTAAAATGTAAACAATAATTCTCGTTCATTGAATCTATATATCAGCACTCCCAATCATGTCATCTTGCAGCAGCAATAATGCTGATCCTATACGGCAAGCATATGTGAAACAAGGAGACTTTAGTTTTCTACTTTCTAAAGCTTCATAGAAGAAAATGATCAACCAAGCTAGATATCACTCTGACACTCTTGCCTTATTTGTTATGCCATGCCAACCATACCAATTAAACGAGCTCTTTTTTTATGTTCATGGAAGAATAATGGCCAGTAAATGATTTTTAATTTAAGCCCTAAATTGTGAGACCTGGAAGGTTCTTGTTTAAAACAGCTCCATCCTATAAATTGATCTTTTGGGGGGAGGGGTATTTGGTGGCACCTGCGCCAAGAAACAATCTAAAGCTTATATGATAGGCCTGTTTTAGAGCTTATAAGATACATCCACTCTACGCATGCAAATGCTAGTGAAGCATCCTAGAAGTAAAACAAACGATGTTCAAGAATCTTCTCAACCAAAAGTGCAAGCTGATGGTTGAAGCTCAGGAATAGGTTTATACTCTAACACGTCCCTTCACGCGAATGCTTTATATATATATATATATATATATATATATATATATATATATATATATATATATATATATATATATATATATATATATATGCAATTAGAAGTGTTAGCAAGCTGCGTGATTGAATCCCTCGCCTGAAATAATATTTATGATAATTTCTGCGACACAGTTTGTCAAGATCTGGGCCGTCGGGCGTTGAGATGTGTAAAATTTTGACAAAATCACAACTTAAAAAAAATGATCAGGTCATTAATTGCAGAATGAGGGGAATTGGGAGTTAGTTATTTAGTATACATCGGATCGATAAGAATATGAGCTCACTGATGAGCTTAGCGATCTCTTAACGCAATTTTTTTTGAAAAACATTTGCTTTTAAGCTCCAAATTTGGGCTATATATTACCAAAAACTATACGACGAAATTTTCAATCGAAAAGGATCAAGTGAATGAAATGGGGGAAGTCAAAGTGTTAGGGCTTTGGCTAAGTCCCTTCCACCAGAGAGTTGAAATAGCCCTGTAAATGAAGGGAGTGGAGTATGAATATGTAATGGAAGACATCCTGAAGAACAAGAGTGAGCAGCTTCTCCTACTCAATCCCATCTACAAGAAGATCCCGGTGTTCATTCATAATGGAAAACCCATGCCTAAGTCATTGGTCATCCTTGAGTACATCGACGAGACATGGAAGAGCAACCCCCTCCTACCTACTGACCCTTACGAGAAAGCTCAGGCTCACTTCTGGGCTAATTTCATCGATGATAAGGTAATATATATCCTTGCTTGATCCTCTAAGTTCCGTATTAGGTATTGGATCAAACTGTCTCAAATAGATTTTTATGTGATATTGTGATATGAGATACGAAAATTTTGGTCAAATAATTCTGAGTTATACATGTGCGATGTTACGTTCTCTGATCCTCTAAATTGCAAGGTATGGGTCTGATGGTCTCATCGCAATGTATCGGTAAGACACGATTCAAAAATATTAGTCGCAAATCTGAATTATACGTATGCAATATTTGTAGAAATTCTGTGATGAGGCAGTCCCATGAAATTGCCTGCCTTGTCAGCTGGCACCAACATGGCGAAGTGCGTTGATGAAACAAGGAAAAGAGGAAGAAAAGGCAAGAGAAGAAGCAGAAGAGCTCCTGATAGTACTAGAAAACGAGATCAAAAGGGGAGACAAGTTATTTGAGGCAAAGGGAATAGGATTCATGGAATTAGTGGGTACAGTGACGGCATATTGGTTGCCAATCTTACAAGAAGTAGCAGGGAAGGGCTTGTTGACGAAGGACATATATCCGGCCATCTGGGCTTGGGCTCAACGCACCATGGCATTCCCTATTGTTCAACAAAACATGCCCTCTAAGGATGATGTGAGCCCAGTGCTCCAAGCCCAAATTGCTGCTATGAATGCTAATCCCTCCAATTAGTCCTATTAAGAATAGACCAATGTTGTATTATTCAAAGTTGACATTTTATCTAGTTCAACCATTGCATCGCAAGAGCAATAATTCTAGTCATCATATCATATATATATATATATATATATATATATATATATATATATATATATATATATATATTACTATATATATAATTGAATGGCCTAAATGGGTTGATGGTAGCTTGACAAGTGTCACATTATTATTGGCTTCTTTCTCTTGTTTCTTTCATTTTTGCTTTAATCACAAATGTCATAATAACAAGAAGTCAATGTGTTCTTTTATTCTTAAATTTGAAAGTCAAAAATAGTTTTACAATTAGATTTAGAGTACAATAAATAGCTTTGAGAGATCAAAAATGACTTTGCAATAAAATGATACAAAATTAAAAAAGTAATATTATTATAATAAAGGCTTCAGGTACTTTTTTACTTGTGCATTTTGACAAGTTAAATAATAATTTTATAACTAAGTTTAATTTGTAAATAGTAATAACTGTAGATCAGTACAATCCTTTACTTATAGAGTTTTACAAGTAAAAAATACATTTACTATATATATAATGAAATAAAGTAACAAAAGTATTAATCTTTTATGCAATTATTTAAACAATTATAAACATTAATTGACAAACAATATAAGATAAAAAAATTAATAATAATTTAATGTATCTTCAAAAATTATCTGCAAATCAGCACACTCACTTTAACTTTAATCAACTCAATTTGACTATGCAAAATATTTATTGTAAGACAATGCAATCACTATTTAAAAATACATTGACTATTGATAAGTAGGAAATTCAAATAACTTTCGAGAATAAAATGCTTGCGCTTAATTATTTTATAATTGTCCCAATAAAGAGTAAAATTTAGATAAATGAAAAATAATAATTTTTAAAAAATATAAGTGAGTGTAATGATAATTCAAATTATTTATCAGCAAGCTTTTTCACTGTATTATAATTTCATAAATTATTTATGCATATTTTTTAGGTAATATATATACGTGACTCACATGATCAAAATGAAAGTCATAAATTCATTCTTCTATTTAAAACAACTACATATAGAATATAGGTCTATTTTACATTACTATTTTCTTAGATTTATACAGACTATGATATTTAAATTATGAACCAACAATATTGAAAATACCATGTGAAAAATTAATATTTAAATTAAATAATTATTACAATTTTATTGATATTTATTTTAAAATTTTATTTATTTTAATAAATGTTGTGTATTATAGTATATTTTAGATGTCAATCATGACAAATTATTTTATTTTCTTATTGTTAAATAAACATTAATAAAAACTTGTGCGAAGCACGAGATTCACCCTAGTATAATATGAAACTGAATGAGTTAATATGGTGATAACATTTGCCATGTTATCATTGTTTGCTTAACTTTTAGATAAAAAATATGATTCTGTGACAACTAATAAATGCTCTTAGCCATATTATCAAATTTAACATTTATTCATCAATGGAATATACTAAATCATGCAATTATCATAGGTTCTCTTTTATATAATAAAGTTAATTAACAATTGAAGGGTTATTAATTTGTATATTAACTTTAAATATAATATAGTGCATTGAAAGATCATTAACTATGTTGAATTTGAATGTAAAAATCAAATCATCTGTAAAGTAATTTTATTCTGGTGATGAAAAAAGTAATTTTATTCTGAATTAAAAAATAAAAAAATTCTTATATTTTTAAAAATAAAACAAATATCTATATAGTTCTTTCATAAAATTTTAACTAATTATTACTTATAATCAAGTAATTGAATTGAATTTTTTTCCCTCTTTTGTTTGTTTTTAAATCATCATATTTTACTCTTTTACTTACATTTTCTCAGTTCTATTAAGATGATTAAATGACTAATTAAACAAATTTTTTTTCGCTTATTTATATTTTTAATTCTCAAAGTAGATGATCACGTCTCGAGAATTTAGGAGATTAGAAGAGCCCCCGACAAAAAAGAAAAAATGGGACGCAGTTAGGAATTGCTGACATCATCCCATACGTGGGATACTGAAAGAAAAAATGGGACGCAGATTAGAAGAAAAAATAAAAAGTGGAAAGCAGTTAGGAATTGCTGACATCATCCCATACGTGGGATACTAAAAGAGAACATGAGCTCATTAGTGAGCGAATTAGATGCATCTATGATAAATCTTTTTATAAAAGTTTATTTTATGGGCCACTTTGTCACTATATATATCCAAGCTGCCGTGCTGCATTTCAAATGTCAATCCAAGAAAACCTGTGAAGCAAAAAAGATTTAATTAGGGAATTGGAAATGGCACAGGCAAAAGTGTTTGGGTACTGGCCTAGTCCTTACAGCAGGAGAGTCGAAATAGCCCTGAAGATTAAGGGGGTCGAGTATGAACATGTGGAGGAAGACTTGCAGAACAAGAGCCAGGAGCTTCTCCAGTACAACCCGGTCCACAAGAAGATCCCGGTCCTTGTCCACGCTGGAAATCCGATCGCCGAGTCATCGGTGATCCTGGAGTACATAGATGAGACGTGGAAGGGCAACCCACTCTTGCCCAGTGACCCTTATGAGCGAGCTCAGGCTCGCTTTTGGGCTAAGTTCCTTGATGACAAGGTAAACTTGTGCATTTACTTTCTCAATTCCTTATCAACTTTTTTAGATTTATTGATTAATTCTCATAATATACGTATAAATGCTTTTGATAAAGTAACAAGTTATCCACGTTTCCAGTGAAAGGTCAAAGTTTCTAGTCACATTGTTAAAAAACGTTTCCTTAGTTATCTCTTAAGTATAATTTATACGATAATTTCAACACTCGAGACACCTAGTAGAACATTACTTTTTGCGGTTTGGGGACCAGTGAAAATAATGGAGTTTTGAGAATTAATTATCTAAAAAGAAAAAAACAAGAAGCTTATTTATTTGAGACAACTTGATCATATAGTCTCGAGACCATGATATAATTTGATACGTACTATGTATTCATGTGACATGGTGTACGTATCAGTTGGTTCCAGCAGTTGGGAGTGCACTGTTTAGCGCAAGCGAAGGGGAGGAGGCCGAAAAGCTGAATGAAGATGCAGAAGAGGTGTTGAAGACACTAGAAAACGAGCTCAAAGGAAAGGCATTCTTGGGTGGAAATGGAATTGGATTCCTAGACATAGTTGGCATAGTTGTAGCACATTGGATGCCAATCTTGCAAGAAGCAGCGGGAAAGCAGCTAATAACAAAGGACAAGTATCCAGCCATATGCGCCTGGGCTGAACGCCTACTGGCCTGCAATGTAATTCAGGAAAATCTGCCCCCGAAAGAGAAATTACTCCCATTTTACCAAGCTCGTATTGCGGCTATGCATGCTGCCGTTGCTACCTCCTAAATCCTAAGTGATCATTGAGAGTGAGGGATGTTAGTATGTTCCAAATCAACATACAGTTGGTTCACTTTCCATTTAAAAAGTATTGTGGCTATGTTAATTATGTTCGTTTTGTTGACTTGATCAGTGTTGAAAATTGAGCTCAATAAGAAATTGTTGTATGGTAATGACGTATAGTGAGTTTGTTATATGGATGTTTAATTGTAGTCACTTTTGATAGAAAATTTAATTTTATTCTGAATTACAAATATTTTGCATGCAAGGTTTTCTAAGGTTAGTGAGCCATTCGTTACTTTATCTGAACATAATATCAAAATCAAATTGATTGAGCAAAAGGCCTCATATTCAAATTTCAATAGTTTAATACGTATGATAATACTAATAACAGACCTCCGTAGCACCTATGCTTCAAACCTGCAGGTTATCCACATATATGAGATGGTCCATTGAGATACATTAACGCATTCAGACAAACCTCTCTGTTCTGCCAAACCTAACCCGCCCCCCCAAATAAAGGGAAGGTAATGGGCAATAAGAAAAGCAAGCGATCGGAATACTCTTTGTTATTATTTCTTTTACTTTTTCACTCGTATAAGATTTTTTACTATTTGTCGTACATGTCATAAACAGATTAAAACCTCACACCTGACAAGTATTCGAGCATTTGTGCATGGGCTGAACGCCTCTAGCTTGAGTTGCAGTGCTATTCAAGAAAATATTAAATATGCCCTCTAATTAAGGAGAAATTAAACTACTCCTTATTTTCCAAGCTTGCATCGCGTGAGGCTCAGGCTTAAGCTCAAGCTCAGGCTCAAGCTCCTACGTTCCTAATATGGAACAAGTGGTGCTCACATATGCAGGATACATGCGTGCTTAATTATGTTGTTATCCGATCCCAACAATGAAATTTAACTTGTTATCTCATGATATCATGTAACATGTCGAAAAGTTTGCTCAAGAAAATGCAGTGGTATAGTGTGTTATGATTTGATTGAACCAAAGAAAAAATAAAAATATAGTGTGTTATGATTTGTTTTGCATATATGATTTTGGCCAATCAAAAATGAAATTTTCGTTCTTGGATACAGTCAACTTCTTTGGATCTCAAGTTCTCCACCATAGGTATTGAAAACTATACGTTTTAATAAAAGAATGACATTTTACTAGGTATATATCCAAAAGCCCCTTTAAATAGGTTGGTCTCTAAAATTCAAAAAAATTATTCTAGAATTTTTATGGGATATGATTTTACCGACTTGAAGAATTCAACTCCTTGGACACAATGGGCCGTTCATTATGAGCATATTGGATCTACTATATGCTCCGACCTACTTTAATATACTCCAACCTGTTTAATCCTACTCCAACCTATTTCAATCTGTTCTAATCTGCTCCAGCCTGCTCAATCTCATTTCACCCTACTTCAATCGACTGACAAGCTTGTTTTCAAACTACTCAAATCTGTGAATTGCTAGTCAAACCTAGTCCGACCTACTCAAACTGTTTTGCTTTTTAGAGAGTATTTGTGTCATTGTATCTGCAACTCTTAATTTTACAACATAATAATGTTGCTTTTTCTAAAAAGGAAAAAAAACAGTTGATAATATCATATTCATTGGTACTAAAGAATATTATGAGCTCTATATGCGTAGTGCTCAAATATTAAAGTGTGATTTTCTTGCATTAGTCATATAGAAGGCATTGATCTTTAAACACGCATATAAGCTTCAAAAGTTACAATAGTTATCTTCTTGATATTGACATGAAAACTTATGTGAGTGTACACGCATTACACAATTTCTTAAGGTCCATCCAATTGCAATAAAATATAAGAAATGGCATGATGTAGTCACTCCTACGGTCCTACCGTCTTTGATATTGTCCCCCCCCCCCCCCCCCCAACCGCCCCAACTAACTACTATATAAGCTTTGACTGATAGTTATATTTTTTAGTTTTTATTTATGTGGTCCTCTGCCACTTTAAGACAATTATCACATCATATTAAACATTTGGCCGATGACTAGAGTCAAAAAATGAAAATAAGAAACATAAACGCTTTGAATTATTAGCCATCAGTCATCACCAATAATTTTCTTTTAAGAAAAATATATTATCATGATGAAGCCACCTACGTTTGACGAGTTTTGTGAAGCCCGTCAATGAATTGGTTTTTTGGTCAAAATTCATCTACTGAAGTGTCTTAATTGAAAATTTGGTTTGGTCTCCACTCCAATACGTACACAGCAACTCGATAATGCACTTTCATATGCCAGTGGCACTATATAAATGTAACCCAACAAAGAGGGAAAATCAGCCAAAAGTGTGGGGAAAAAACAGAGGGCAAGTCGAGAAACCAAGGCCGATATTACCAAATTTAAAGAGGAGGCTGATGGAAGCAGTAAAAGTGTTGGGGTTGTGGGCAAGTCCATACAGCTTCAGAGTTGAAAAGGCCCTGAAAATGAAGGGAGTTGAATATGAATCTGTAGAGATAGATATAATGAACAAGACACAGGAGCTTCTTGACTCCAACCCTGTCCACAAGAAGGTCCCTGTGCTTCTCCACACTGGAAAACCGATCGCCGAATCGCTGGTGATCATGGAGTACATTGATCAGGTGTGGAAGGGCGAGCCGCTCTTGCCCAGTGACCCTTATGAGAGAGCCCAGGCTCGCTTCTGGGCTAAGTTCATTGATGATCAGGTATGCTCACCGAATTATGCTTTTATCGATTTAGTATCTCCTTGTCCTGTGTTGTAATACTGTTAGATGTATACTAATTTTGTGCCCGTACTCATTGGAAATTATTTAAAAAAGAATTTTTAAGCCTTAATAGGAAGAAAATAGCTTGGTAATGTAGAAGAATGAGTCCAAAAGCAAAAAAACATAACATAATCATGAGAAAATGATTAAAAAAATAAATTTAAAAAATTATCATATAGGTAATTAATTAATAGATCACATAATACAGAGTACATAATATCTGTAGACTAAGACTAAAACAAAAGATAATAAATAATGTTTTTTCTTACTTTATTTTTTCCCAACCCTAAAAGAAAAAAGAAACCCTGATCAAATAACCTTTTTTTCCTTCTCTTCCACCCTTTTCATTTGAGTTGTCGCTAAAATTGTTATTGTCCTAATTGTATTGTAAATTACGTAACATTTATAAAAAGGAGTGGACAAAGTTAAGGAAATTAACAACATAAAATAAAAAATATTACTTAATAAACTATATTACTTAATAAACTTGATACTATTGGATAGAAGTCCCTATTATTTGGTTGTACCCTCTTGCATCCACCGTAAAAGAAATATATATATATATATATATATATATATATGAATATTTCCTTATCCTGTGTTGTAATACTTTTAGATGTAAATTTGATGGGTATTGCATAATTTAACTACAAAACGCTTTAGTTGGTAATGACCTTTTTAGCATGAATTTATGGTACAGTTTTGTATTGATTGTGTCAGTCTACATTTTTCGTCGTGCGGCATTTAGCAGCGTTGGAACTGGCGCAAGATAATCCAAACTTACAGCTATAGGTAACTTGTTCAGCAGTTGGTCATCACTCATACATCGCAATATTATACAAATTCACCAAAATTTGAACCTTAATGACGCTATTCAATTTGCAGCCAGCCGAAACCAAGTCCTATTAACTATTAAGCAAGCCCAAAATAGATTTTCAACTTAAAAATTTTGATCATTGCGGTAAAGAAAATAAATTTTCAGAAAGACATTTAAACAAGTAATAAACTACCTAGCAGGGATAAACATAATTGGGGATCTAGTCAGTCTTTTTGTTTAGGTTGGCTAGATTTGGTTCTTATTAGTTGTGTTTGATTTTAATTGTATCCTGTTAGATTTTATTATGTAATGTTTACCGGTCATACGGCAACTAACTATCGAAATAAAATAATAATAACTGCAACTAACCATACAGTCAAATAAAGTGGCTGTGACAGAGAATTGGTCAAATTAGAACATTCCAAGCCAGCATTTCATATTTTGGAACTATATTTTGCCACGTTAGCAAAAATTCTAATTTTTAGAACTCATGTTTTTTCGCTTCTCCAATTTATGGAACCCCAACTTAAATCAATTAATGAAATATTTATAATGGATCCACTTTATAATACACAATCTTTATTTTAATAACCCAAATAATATTTTTTAGAAGAAAAAAATAATAAAAAATGCAGAAAAAGACAAAAAATAGAGAATGCCTGCCTGTTTCTCCATGCGTGTGACATTTGTGAGGCAAAGCAATAGGCGTGCGACCCTTACTTTGCATGAGGGGCCCGTGTTTCCATTTTGCATTCCTCCGCTGTAAATGCGCTTGATACAACTCCACCCAATTCAAGATTTTTCTCATGGATAGAAATATTGTTTGTGAGCACATGTACGGTGAAATGATCCTTGGGTGTTGCTTTGTCAGCTGACGCCAGCAGCTCGAACAGCGGTGATGGGCGAAGGCGAAGATGCCAAAAAAGCAAGAGAAGCAGCAGAAAAGTTTCTGAAAATTTTAGATGAAGAAATCAGAGGGGGAAACAAGCTATTCGAAGGAAAAGCAATCGGATACCTTGACTTGGTGGGCTTAGTGGTGACTCACTGGTTTCCAGTTTTGCAAGAAGCAGCGGGAAAGGAGCTGGTCACAAAGGATGACTACCCAGCCATTTGGGCTTGGGGTGAACGCCTCTTGGGCTGCCCCGGTGTTAAGGACGATCTGCCTCCATGGGACAAACTACTTCCATTCTTTCAGTTTTTTGTTGCCTTTGTCAATTCTAAATCCTAAAACGCCTATTCAGTCCGCCGTGCTATCAAAAGATCACAAATGTTTGGACTAGACCGTTTCACCTAAGAATTATTGTAAGATAGACTTTTTCAAGAGTTGCTTTTTTTTAAGTTTTATGGTGACTAATAATATATTTTGAAGTGACTTTTAAATTTTGAAATTGCTAATAGTTCATTTAGGAGTGACTGTCATAATCGTCACCTTTAAATGAACTATTAATCATTCCAACTAATTACCAATGTCACCATAAAATCATACATCTCATGATATGATTTATGTGATATGATCTCATATAAGACTTACTCCCTAAAAAATTGATATTTAAATTTTCAGGTTTCTTTTTTTTTAGTTGCCTATTTTCTTCTAATAAAATTTCGCTATGCGTCCGTGGGAGGTCATTTCTCGCATCGATATTATGTACTTACATTGATTGAGCTAATCAGTATTATCCTGTCTTTTCTAGTAAAATTTTTTATTATTTAGCTTTCCCATATTTTGAAGTTGCTTAACGATCGAATCACTAATGGACTCAAATTATTAATGGCTCTTTGATGAAATTTTATTGTTTAAATAACTTCTACAGTTTCATTTATTATCGAGCATATACTGGAAGCGGCAGATATTCATACAATTACAATTTAACTAAGCTAGTAATTGAAAATTGGGAGCTAGCTCAATGTTGAACCCATAAGTCGCTGGACATGGCAGAGGTAGAAAATTCGGAGAAGCTCAATAACTCAATAAGTCTATAATATCGCATTGATTTTGTAAAGAAATTGAGAATGCCTTACATTGGGGCTGGATCGGTAGTTAAACACACATTGTGGCAGATGCTAAAACGAAATGCAAGCAAGCAGTGTTAGACTGGAAGATTAGTTTTGAAATATTTGACATGCCTTGTGTACTTGCATTTGGGGTATTCTGGGAACTAAATTAGAATTTTGCATTGTTGTGGGCACGTACTCGTGGAGTTGTGCCTTTAAAGTACAGAGATTGCATGGAGGGATATCTAAAAAGGACTTGTCAAAGGCTCAAGTGTAGTTCTTATGGTTTGTTTTTGGTATTGCTTATAGTACTATTTTTGAGGGTCAATCCTTGGAGCATGTTCTTTTTATTGGAAAATATGGGTTGATAAATGTGTAAAGTTGATTGAGATTAGTTGAAATTGGTATTTTTTTGTTAAAGCGTGTTGAAATTTGCTGAAGTAGGTTAAAGTGGGTTGAAATAAATTTTTTATTTTTTTGTGGTGATGGGTAGAAGTTGGTTAAAATAGTATAAAGTCGGTTGAAGTTGGTTGAGATGCGTCAAAATGAGTTGAAGTGAGTATTTTTTTATTGAAGTACGTGAAATAGGTTGAAGTGGGTTGAAATATGCTGAGGTTGGTAAATTTGAATTTACCAACGAAAAGAACAGGGCCTTGGTGTAGTGTTTGTTGGTCGTGTTTCATAGAGTCCGATATTTGGTGTGTTTTGTCATCGAATTAGTTGTGATTTCATTAGGTGCTTATAGAAGTATAAAAATTTATAAGATGGAGGAGTAAATCGTAGCCTTAAAGGCATTATATTTGACCTTTTGATCAACTAATTATTAACCCCCCCCAAAAAAAAAGAAGGCTTTCAGTAAAATCATAAGCATTTTTTGATAATCTTACTAGTTTTGCGGTGTCAAAAAGTTGATTTATGGGTATAATGTGAAGTATTTGTTTCTACTTATTAGTTTATCTACTTCTTTTTCTTTGTTTTCTTTTTTTTTGGGGGGGGGGGGGGCAGAATACTAACTAAAACATACAGAATTGTAAGCTTTAGAAAGCACTGTAGTAAGCAGCTTGAGAAATGGCTTGGCTTGGCTTAATTCAGCTAGGCCCCAAGGCTAGCTTGGGATGTCAATCAAGAAGGAACGCGGAGTCACCTAGCTAGCTACACGTTGATTAATATTGGGAAAACTAACAATAGGTGTCTGTTTGGCAAACAGTTATTAGCTGTTAGCTATTTGTATTAGTTATTAGTTGTTAGCTATCTGAGTTAGCTATTTATATTAGCTCTTTGAATTAGCTATTTGTTGGAAAACTGTTTGAGAAAATTAGCTGTTTCTGATAATATTGTGAGATAAAAAGTGTTAAGGATAGTAGTTTTCTCTCTTATGGTTGTTATCCAGCTCAGCAAATTAGTTGAAGGTTGTTAGAAGATTCTTCATTTGTTTGTTACAGACAAGCTTATATATAAGGAAAGGCATTGTACACATTCTGCAATATACACATTATGCTTCTCTTCTCTTCTCTCCGTTTTTCTCTCTGAGTTCCAGCAGAAGACCTTCAATGGCTCCTTGATGTTCTACATGGTATCAGAGCGGGTTGCTCGATGTTGATTTGCCACCGTCCCCATTTGATTAAAGTTGTGTGCACGTGTTGGACCTTGTTAGTAGTCCACACGTAAGGAGGCGTGTTGGAGTATGAAAGTGGGCATTGTCCCACATTGATAAAATTCAAAGAATATGATAGTGGGTGTTGTCCCACATTGATGAAATCAAAGGGCTTGAGCACGTATATAAGCTTGTGAATTAGACCTATTACCAATTGATTTTGGGATGGAATCTCATTTGAGCTTATGTGCATGACTCTTTCCTTAAAGCCCAATTGATATTAAAAATTTAACAATTTTTTTCCTTTCGTTTGATTGATTTGGTTTATCAATCAGACCAGCTAATCATCATTACTTCAAATTCTTGTGATTGCTCCTCACTGTTTCTGATATGGTTTCAGCCATGGAATCATCATACAATGATGATCCTCTTCTTCTTCAACCATCAGATCATCCTGGATTGCAGTTGATCAATCTCAAATTGACTGGCCAAAATTTTCAACGGTGGAGCAAGTCAGTAAGGATCGCACTAAGAACAAAAGGTAAACTCGGATTCGTTGATGGTTCATGTGCAAAACCTGCAGTAAGCTCTCCACAACTTAATCAATGGATTAGGTGTGATAGTATGGTTCTGAGTTGGTTGTTAAATTCGATGATTCCTGAATTGGCTGAGGCTTTCTTGTATGTTGACTCTGCAAAGGAGCTATGGTCAGAACTTACAGAAAGATTTGGTGATAGTAATGGACCATTATTGTATCAACTTGAGAAGGAAATATCAGAATTATATCAAGGAAATAATAGTGTAGCTGTATATTACACTAAGTTGAAGAAACTTTGGGAAGAACTGAGTGATTTTTTTGAGATTCCTAAGTGTAAATGTGCTGAGACATGCAATGCTGTCAAGAAAATTCTTGCAAATGAGCAAAGACAGAAATTAATACATATCTTGATGCATCTAAATGATGAATATGAATCTATCAGGGGGGCAGATTTTACTCCTTGATCCTCTTCCTAATGTAAATAAAGCCGACTCAATGATTCAAAGAGTTGAAAAGCAGAGACAAGTCACAGGAGGTGTTGGTGTCATAAGAGACATAGCTGCTAATGTCACAAAATCTGGTGGTGTTGAAATTGGAGACTCAGAGCAATCTCCAACAGCTTTCTTGACAAGAAATACAGGCAAAGGAAGGAAGGATGGCAGAGACAACAAAGCTGCTAGGTACTGCAACCACTGCAAGAAATCAGGACACAACACTGATCAGTGCTTTAAATTGGCTGGATATCCTGACTGGTACAAAGGAGTAAAGGAAAATGCCAGGGGGAAAGCACCTTTGAGAGTTGTAGCTAATGCAATTGGTCAGGAATTTAGTGATACACCCCTGGATGAGACCCCACACTGTAAGGAAACTCACAGTTTATGTCAGGATGACACTAAATGGGTTCAGGCACTTGTTGCTCAAGAGATGATGAAATGGATGAAAGAAAAGCAGAGCAGTGATTCTCATGGCCCTTCTACCTCTCATTCAGCTATAGATCAGTCTGCATTTACACATTTGTAGGTATAAATCCCATGAGCTCTCAGTCTGGCATTTGCTGTTCTGTGATAAATAATTGTCTTAGTTCTTAGATAATTGACACAGGAGCAAGTGATCATATGAATTTTAATCAGAATTTACTTACAAAAACCACAAAATCCTCTAAGCACACTTTAGTGACCTTACCTGATGAAACTTTAAAACCTGTTTTGCAAACTGGCCAAGTTACCTTGGCTGCTAATCTCAACCTACACAATGTCTTGTATGTGCCAGATTTTAGATTCAACCTTCTTTCAGTCAGCCAATTAGTATCCCATAATAATCTGTGTGTCATCTTCTTTTCTGACACATGTATATTCCAGGACCTTTCAACTAACAGAATTGTGGCTGTGGCACCCAAACAAGGTGGTTTATACAAATTTGATCCTTTAGCTCTGGGCAAGACCAAAGGCAAAGTTCCCATTACTTCAAATTCCAAACCTATTGCAGTTTATTCTAGCAAATTCATGACTACTCCGAGTCTTGATTCTTTTCCTGTAAATAATGTAGCATGTAACTCTTCTGTTTTTGATGTATTGCATGCCAGATTAGGTCATACTTCTTTGTCTAAAATGAGACATATACCAGATTGTAAGTCTCACATTTTAAATAATTTTTTCTGTGAAATATGTGTCCTTGCCAAGTCTTACAGACTTCCCTTCAACAAAAGCTCTATCACTACTCAATCTCCATTTCAACTTGTACATATGACCTTTGGGGCCCTTACAGAATTGCCAATGTTACTGGAGCACATCATTTTCTTACACTTGTTGATGATTTCAGTAGAAGTACTTGGACTCAGCTACTGCATAGCAAGAATCAAGTTGCTTCTACCCTCATTCAATTTTACAACATGATTGAAACACAATTTCACACAAAAATTCTCATGTTTAGAACTGACAATGGAACAGAATTTATCAACTCCACTTGTCTTGATTTTTTTAAAGCAAAAGGAGTTTTATTGCAAAGATCTATGGTCAAAACCCCACAACAAAATGGTGTGGCAGAAAGAAAACACAGACACCTATCAGACACAGCCAGGGCAATCAGATTCCAAGCTGGTTTTCCCAAAAATTTATGTGGTGAATGTGTACTATCTGCTACTCACATCGTCGACTTGCTGCCAATGGAAAATTTGAATTGGCAGAGCCCTTTTAAGGTTTTGTATGGCAAGCAACCATTGTTAGATGAACTAAGAACAATTGGTTGTCTATGTTTTGCACATAATGTGGGTGAAAATGATAAGTTTGCACCAAGAGCAACCAAGAGTGTTCTTATTGGATGCACTTTTGGTTTGAAAGGGTACAAATTATATGACATTAAAAATAAGAAAATCTTTCACAGTAGAGATGTTATTTTTCAAGAAACAACTTTTCCTTTTAAAAGGCTTCCAGTATCACAGGCCAGGGCTAAAGGGGACCCACCATATAACATTCTATTTCCAAATCATGATCTTCTATATACTCCTGATAACCTCCCTTTGTCATCATGCAACTCCCAGGATTTCTCTCCCTCTGCAGACCTAGTGTCAGACACTTTTCATGATTCTGACAGTCATGATCCCTGCTTTAATACCTCTTCTTCTACCTCTTGTTCCCTATATTCTTCCCCAAGGGACACACACACATCAAGAACTGTTTCACCTATTTCAGGTTCTCATGAAGAACCAGTCCGTCAAGTACTACCACTTAGAAAGTCCAACAGAGCCATAGGTCCTCCCACTTGGCTCAAGGATTTTGTTTGTATGCCACCAACCTCAAGACAGTCCACATCCACTCTTCAACCAATTAAAACTCAATCTTCCCCATCACATAGCTTTAATGCTCAAATTAAATCACATACACCCTATCCTCTTATCACCTCCTCAAACTTGACACCTTTCTCTTCTAATTATGTCATATCACTTGCTAGTGTGTTACAAACTCCAGAACCAAGCATTTATTCACAGGTACAGCAACATCCTGAGTGGGTAAAGGCAATGGAACAGGAGCTTACCGCCCTAGAACAAAATGGAACTTGGGTTTTGACTTCGTTACCTGAAGGGAAGAAAGCTCTCACCTCTAAATTGGTATATAAAACCAAGTTTAAGCCAGATGGCTTGGTTAAAAGGCATACGGCCAGATTGGTCATTAGAGGCTTTGAGCAAATAAAGGATAAGGATTACAGCATACTTTTTCTCCAGTGGCCAAACTCACAACAGTCAGAATTTTTATTGCTCTAGCAACTGCAAAATCCTGGCCTTTACATCAACTTGACATTAACAATCCCTTCCTCCATGGATTCATTGATGAAGAAGTCTACATGCAGCCTCCTGCAGGCTATACAAAGGCATCCCCTGATCAAGTATGCAAATTACAAAGGTCTCTATATAGCCTCAAGCAAGCTTCCAGACAATGGAATCTTGAACTGACCAGATTTTTACTTGGAAAGGGGTTTAGGCAATCCAAGAGTGATTACTCCCTATTTTCTCAAAGTCACAATGGTAGGCAAATATTCATATTGGTATACGTTGATGATCTTTTAATCACTAGGGATAATATTGATAGCATTGCTTAGATCAAGCAAGATTTACATACAGCATATACTATCAAAGACCTAGGACTGGCCAGGTACTTCCTAGGTATTGAAATTTCCAGATCAACTGCGGGCACTTTTCTCAATCAGAGGAAATATATCTTGGATATATTAAGTGATGCAGGATTAACAGGTGCAAAACCTGCAAAGTTTCCTTTGCCCCAGGGTTTGAAAGTCTCTTCTGTTTCTAGTCCTCTCCTATCTAATCCTAAATCCTATAGAAGATTGGTAGGCAGATTGCTTTATCTGACCTTGACCAGACCAGACATATCATATGCTGTTCAGCATTTAAGTCAATTTTTACAGCATCCAGCAATGGCTCATTATTAGGCTGCTTTATATGTTCTGAGGTACCTAAAGGGCACTACCAACACAGGTCTGTATTATCCAGCAGACTGCAGTTTACACCTGACAGCATACTGTGATGCTGATTGGGGAACCTGTAGATTGACAGCCAGATTGATGTAGATGTGGGGGGGCAAGTGAACCAAATCAAACTCCAACTCAAATAAGCCAAATTGGAAAAAGAAATGAAAGATGGATGAGATGGATGAAGAACTTCACTACACAAGAAAAAGGGATAGAACAAGATCTTGTAATTGAGATAATCCTTCACGGAGCCACTCAATGACTTGATCTTGGGCTAATTCTCTTGTCTTACCAAGGAATCACTCCAATTGGAAAAGATAGAGAACCTAGAACACCACTTGAATTAGCCAAATTCAAGATATAGAACTAGGAATTTTTGAGACACAAATGAGAATCACTCTCAAAGGTGCTTGTATTACTTTGGAAATCTCTTACAATGCTGAATGATTAGCTTCACATGCCCCTCCCCTTTTATAGACTCAGCAAAAGACAATCAAAAGACTCAAATAACTCCTAACAATTAAAACTAGCTAATGAAAAGTCTAAGAAAAATGAAAAGACACATCATAAAAGGGGGTGGGGGAGGTTACAAGGAATATTCTAGGATTTTTGCAGCTGATTACATCAATCTAGAAGCATCTAAAACGTGCACAATATCAGCCACACAAATATATGTAACCTAAGACTCTTCATATTCCCAGCATTAATCCTTGCAACTGCCTCAACTTCAACAGAGCATAACTTCCAGAATACTCGGCCAAATCACGCGTTCTTGGGCTTGTTAGAAAGCCCTGGAAGTCTATTTTCCAGAATGGGCTCATTTGCTCAATTTGGATAAGCGGTTTGAAAGTTATGGCCTAAACAATGCACCTATCTCAGACTGGACTGGATCAGCACAACGTATCTTTGAGTGATATTTTGCCCAATCAAATGATGTCCAAATTAAATAAAATTGGGCTTATTTTAAAGCTGACATCTTAAGCTTCAAAAGCACATGGGCCCTCAAGTTGTGGGTCCACTTGAGCTTGTCCAAAAATGGTCACAAAAATCGGGTTCCGCAGGGATGAATTCGGCACCAAATTTCTAGCAAAGCTTAACCTCTTTTTGACCTCTTCATAGTGTCGTGAGTCTTTGAACTCACTTAATAAGACCAAATAAGCACATTTCCATGCATGATCTTCTTTGACCCTTTTCTTCTTTGAAATTGGTCTTGAATAAAAATGATGCATATGGAAATATGCATCATACTCCCCGGGTTGTTTTGAGTTTGTCCTCAAACTCAAAGGGTTGGCAAGCCTCTCAAGAAAGGGGTCGCGCTTACAATATGGGAGCTTTTGGGGAAGGAGGTCACAGGGCATCACCTCTAGAGAGATATAGAAGAGGGTGAGGGGAGGATGATAAAACGGGTCATACCTGGTGAGGAGAAGAGGCGGAAGTGGGAAATCTTCTTTGGGGGCAAGGGTTTGGGAAGGATGAATGAGGGTTAAGGCTTGTCGGTCCTTTTGTGGTTTGAAGGGTTGGGAAGGTTGAATGGGGGTTAAGGTGAATTCTTCTTGGGTCAAGAGTTGCTCAACTTCTTCAATAACCCCACATGCCTCCAACTCGGGTGCTTGGAGTTCGGTAGGGCGTACTTCTTGAATCAAGAGTTGTTCAAACTCTTCAGCAACCCTACATGGCTTCATCACTTCAAGGTCTTTAACTACATATTCTTCAATTCTTGGGGTTATGCTCAAATTCACCTCATTATCTTCTTGACACCCTTCTTCGGTGAAGGATTGCTCAATTTCTTGCACAATCTCTTCTTACTTCAACTCGGATCTTTGGGCCTCAAGTTCAATGGTCTCTTCACCACCACAGTCACCAAAAACAAGAGGTAGGTCAACTAGGCTTGAAGCTTTTTCTCCAAGGATCTCTTCATCTTTGTTTGGCTTTTGAGAAACCTTCTCTAAGGTGAAGTATTTCTTCTTTTTCAACCTTGAGTTCAATTTCTTCTTCAAGGCTTTCCTCCTGATCGTTCTCTTCTTCCACGGCTTTCCTTTCTTCCAAGGTAATGACCTCGTTGTTTGGGCAATCCGTGGATAAGTGTCCAAGCCCTTGGCACTTGAGACACCTCCTAGGTTGTGGGGGAAAGATCATTTGTGGGGTTGGTTCTTTTTGTGGGGTGGAAGGGAATGAACCCGTGAGCTTAACGGAGATACTTTCTTCCATGGGCATGTAAGTGGATGGGTAAAAGGAACCCTTCAACTTACTACTCAATTTCTTCCAAGTTCTCACCTTTTCTTTTCCTTTCTTTTTTCGCTCAAACTTATATTTATTCCACCACTGAAGTGCACAACCTCTCAATCTTGAAATAACCACTTCGAACTTCTGTTGGTCATTAAGGATACAACAAGCAAAAACTCGTTCCACCTTAGATAACCAACCTGCGAACTCTTCCTTTTCGCCATGAAATTTTGGAATTGCAAAGCAAGCATATCCAATATCAATAAGAGCTAGTTCTTTCTCCAAGTTCTTTGAAGACGGCATGAAGGATGAGGTCTAGGGTTCTTCGTGGATTGATTTGAAACGTAAGTTGGCTGTGGCAAAGGTGGCACGGTCGTGCAAGGGGGCACGGTCAGGCCGTGCTATGCTTCGGCTGAAGAAAATACAGAAAAGTAGAGTGGCACGGTCGTGCTTGGCGGCACGGGGGCACCGTGCTCCGTCTCGACTTGAAGATTCCTGGAAAAGAATATGGCACGGTCGTGTGTTGTGGCACGGGGGCACCGTGCTGCTTCTCTGGTCTTCAAGACTTCAGATTGCCGGTTTGTGCCTCTTTTTTTTTTTGTATTTTGGCTTTTTGGGATGTGTTTGGGTATGATGTGGGTCACTTAAAAGCCTTGGCTCTGATACCAATTGATGTAGATGTGGGTGGGCAAGTGAACCAAATCAAACTCCAACTCAAATAAGCCAAATTGGAAAGAGAAATGAAAGATGGATGAGATGGATGAAGAACTTCACTACACAAGAAAAAGGGATAGAACAAGATCTTGTAATTGAGATAATCCTTCACGGAGCCACTCAATGACTTGATCTTGGGCTAATTCTCTTGTCTTACCAAGGAATCACTCCAATTGGAAAAGATAGAGAACCTAGAACACCACTTGAATTAGCCAAATTCAAGATATAGAACTAGGAATTTTTGAGACACAAATGAGAATCACTCTCAAAGGTGCTTGTATTACTTTGGAAATCTCTTACAATGCTGAATGATTAGCTTCACATGCCCCTCCCCTTTTATAGACTCAGCAAAAGACAATCAAAAGACTCAAATAACTCCTAACAATTAAAACTAGCTAATGAAAAGTCTAAGAAAAATGAAAAGACACATCATAAAAGGGGGTGGGGGAGGTTACAAGGAATATTCTAGGATTTTTGCAGCTGATTACATCAATCTAGAAGCATCTAAAACGTGCACAATATCAGCCACACAAATATATGTAACCTAAGACTCTTCATATTCCCAGCATTAATCCTTGCAACTGCCTCAACTTCAACAGAGCATAACTTCCAGAATACTCGGCCAAATCACGCGTTCTTGGGCTTGTTAGAAAGCCCTGGAAGTCTATTTTCCAGAATGGGCTCATTTGCTCAATTTGGATAAGCGGTTTGAAAGTTATGGCCCAAACAATACACCTATCTCAGACTGGACTGGATCAGCACAACGTATCTTTGAGTGATATTTTGCCCAATCAAATGATGTCCAAATTAAATAAAATTGGGCTTATTTTAAAGCTGACATCTTAAGCTTCAAAAGCACATGGGCCCTCAAGTTGTGGGTCCACTTGAGCTTGTCCAAAAGTGGTCACAAAAATCGGGTTCCGCAGGGATGAATTCGGCACCAAATTTCTAGCAAAGCTTAACCTCTTTTTGACCTCTCCATAGTGTCGTGAGTCTTTGAACTCACTTAATAAGACCAAATAAGCACATTTCCATGCATGATCTTCTTTGACCCTTTTCTTCTTTGAAATTGGTCTTGAATAAAAATGATGCATAAGGAAATATGCATCACAGATCCCTTACAGGCTACTGCATCTTCTTAGGTTCTTCCTTGGTCTCCTGAAAAACCAAGAAGCAGAAGACAGTTGCTAAATTCTCAGCAGAGGCTAAATACAGGGCAATGTCAGCCACCACTTCTGAGTTGGAATGGCTTTCAAACCTATTACAAGACTTCACTGTTCATCTCTCTTTGCCTATTACTATAAACTGTGACAATAAGGCAACTATGCATATAGCTAAGAACCTTGTTTTTCATAAGAGAACTAAACATTTAAGGATAGACAGCCATTACACCAGGGATAAAATTCTGGAAGGATTTCTTCAGACCTCGCATGTTCCTTCCAAGGAACAATTGGCTGACTTAATGACAAAACCCCTGGGAGAATGACAGCATAATTTTTTGGCTTTAAGGATGGGATTGCTGGGTTCTCCGCTAATTCCACCTTGAGGGGGGGATGTTAAGGATGGTAGTTTTCTCTCTCATGGTTGTTATCCAGCTTAGCAAATTAGTTGAAGGTTGTTAGAATATTCTTCATTTGTTTGTTACAGACAAGCTTGTATATAAGGAAAGGCATTGTACACATTCTACAATATACACATTATGCTTCTCTTCTCTTCTCTCCATTTTTCTCTCTGAGCTCCAGCAGGAGACCTTCAATGGCTCCTTGATGTTCTACAAAAAGCGAATTCTTCAAAAAGCTCTTCCAAAAAGCTCATGGAATTAGCTTTTGAAAAAAAAAATTTCAAAAATTCTTTTAGCAAACACCCATATTAATTTTTTTTATTTGATCAAATAACTAATTTTAATCAAAAAAATTCTTTTTTTAAAAAAAATTATTCAAAAAATCATTTGCCAAACACCCCTGTTATGTTTACAAGCAAATGTTGTTTTTCTGCATGCCGTTGTCAGATGGACAAAGGAACTATAGTCATGCGGTGACCAATATGCCCCTCCCTTAAAAGTCACAGTGCTTCACCTTTTTCCAATGCCTCCCCCTCTGTGCTCTGCTTCCCCTTCTTTTTTTTTTGCCATTTTGTTCAATTCTATTTGTTAGGTTTAATTTATTTTATTTTATTATTTTTTTAAAACAAAGATTTAAGTTATATATAACTTAATTAAATTTTTCTTTGAAAATCCTACATTATTCATGTGCGTCTATATAAATATTCATATTATTATTTGTGCCAAAAAGCATTAAGTAACTTATATTTATAGAAATCTATCAATTTGAATAAGCCTTTTAACATGCCTTAATTTCACTCGACTGATGCATTTGATTGAATCCATAGCCATATGATTAATATGAAATTAAAAATAACTAAATACAAATTAATTCACGGGGGTTTTATAATGGTGAAATAGGCATTGGGTACATTTTTCTTTTCCTAGTTTCTTTTTGTGACATTTTTTCCCCTTATTTTCCAATCAAATGATCTTGACCATGTCATTATATTAAACAAAACAAAAAATAGGTTACTTTATTATTTTATTGATTTGTTACAATCATGTTATTATTTTATTAACATTTTAACTTCTTATCTAATGCATTATATATATATATATATATATATATATATATATATATATATATATATAATGTATATATATATATATATATATATATATATAAAGGCACAAACCTTAGAGTTTTGAATCCCAAGATTTTGACTTCTACAAACAAAAATCATAATGAACCTTAATCCTAAACATAAACCTTAAACTGTAACCATAAATTTTGGGGGTTTAAGGTTCAACTTTAATGATTTATGGTCTAGTATTTGTGGTTGAACTAAGGCTCAATGAAGTATAAAAAATTAGGATTTAAACCATTGAGTTAAAAATATTTTTAATTAAAAAATTTTACACAGTTCACTATTTTTGTTCAACAGATTAAGTTAATAAAGCATATGTTAATTGTTGCCACATTTGATAGCCTTTTAAGGGTGTTAGTTGTCAATTATTCAAGTTTTTTTTATTACACAAGTTAGTATTTTTACTCTATGTCCGAATCTGACGTTTTTGATGAGATTATGTGGATTCTAACCAAAGAAAAATCGAGTTTACTTGAAAGAAAGATAAGAGGAATCCGAAACCAAATAGATCCAAGGTTTAGCTGCACATAATCGAGTTAACCCAGGTTATCATAGTTGGTCAGTCAGGTTAGCATATACGATCAACCCAGATTGCCGTATACATTTTGAAAACTCAATACACTCAGTGACAACCCCTGCACTTATGGGTCTGTCTAGTTAACAATGAATATTGCTTTCTTGATATTAGTTATAAATTTTACACTGAAACCTTAGTTTTTGATACTAATCTTAGAATTCACACATAAGCTGTAAACACTAAATGTTAAACGATAAAACTTAGGATTTCGTATTGTATTTGTTCCTGTGATAAACCTATCTCAGAACTATAGATTAATTAATTTTTCCAATTTTCCTTTATTTGTGCCATCACCTTTTATTTATTACTCCTTGTTTTGGTTTCTCTTTTTAAGAAACTCTTAAACAAATGGAGAAAAATAATTTACTCGTCACTTGATAAAGCTATTCAATATTGGAATAGCCCGAACCTAACCCATGTTTGTTTATTTAAATCATGTTTGTTTACTTAATTAATCATGTTTATTTGTTTAACTCATGATTATTCTTTTTATCATTTATGGTTATTTAATTAACCAAATCATGTCTAATGATTCAATTGCACCCCAATTTAGTCAACGAATTCCATTATGTTTCTAAATTTTTCGCATTCAATTATCGTATTTAATCATCCCAATAGGGGGATATTTCATTTTGGGACCTACTTTGCAAATCAAGTTTTATTAATCGTTTAAATCGGGTGAGTTGATAGTAGGCCACGGTAAGCATGATTTAGCGATTAATTATTTTCCAGACGTTGGAAAAATTTAATCCCGACCCTTATAAAATCTTTAACGCAATCTTCGCTTATTTTCGGGCCCAAAATCCATGATTTAGGCCTAATTATACAAGGCCCAAATTACTTGTGTTTATTTATCACTAATTATCATGATTTGCACCTAAGTATACTTAGCAAAGGATATTTTTGAAGGTTTAAAAATTAGCCAAGTATTTATCTTCAATCTCAACCAAGTAAACACACACTCACACACACATTCCTCTTCTCTCTCTCTCCTACCTCATGCCAAGTAGAAGGCAACACTACCCCAGCCCTTTCCGACCACCACACGGCCACCATCCAGCCACCAAATGCCACCAGGCACTACCTCTAGTCCCCCACCAGCCTTGGCAACCTTCCCTACTCACTCAAACACTCAAACACTCTCTCTTCCAAGCTTGACAAGAGGTAAACTCTAACCTCCGTCTTGTGTGATTTTAAGTTTTTGTTATTGTTTTAATTGTAATATGTGTTTATATAATCAAAATAAGTGTTATTATATAATTTTTATTGCGTTTAGTGATGTCTATAGTTGTGGGTGATAAATTGAAAGTGTGATCAAATGAGTTGAATCATGAAAGTTGAATCCAAGCTTGCTTGTTTCGTCTGTTGTGATTTTGATATGGGTTATGTATACGAGGCCTTAAATGATCTTTTTATATCTAATTGTGGTGATTTGGAATGATTTCAAGTGAGGATTTATGTGAAAAGGGAAAGAAAAAGCTAAAACAGTGAAGGTTGAAAATTTCATAAAAACAAGATAGACTTCGGGATTAAACTGGTAATGATCAGCCCATGGAAAAATTATGATTTTTGGTGAGTAGATAGCTCAGTGTGTTAGCTTTCAAATGACTTTTGAATCACCTTAATCCAAGGTCTGTGGAAAAAGTTATGGTCTTTTTACCAAAACTGTGCAGAATGAACTAAAACTGACATACTTGTATTTTAGCCCAATTTTGGGAACCTTATTGTAGGAACCATATTCTATCGTGTAAATGAAAGTTTTTTAGGACTTCTTAATCTTTTCATATTGATATTTTAGGTATCTATTTGAGGTCAAGGGTGAAAGTTATGAATTTTTGAAGTGAACTGACATGCTTAGGTGTAAATTAGGTTGTTATTGCAATTTTTGTGCAGCGTATACGTGGAGAAAAATTCAGAAAATTGTACTGTAGATTGTCCATATTATTTTTGAATTTCCTATAAGATTCATGAATTTTTGGTTGAGTATTTTGAGTTAGGTGATTTTTGAAAGTATTTTCAGTAATTGTGTAAAGAGCAATAATAAAGATTGAGTGAGATTGATCATATACTTATTTTATATATTTTGGGCCAATTAAGGTCATTTAAGGGAGAAATAAATATTCATGGACTTTCATGGAGCTTTTAGCTTAATTAATGAGAAAGAAGAAGACTAGTATATAATTTCGGAGCTTGTTTGTGAGCTCTGAATCATTTATGAATTTTACAAAGAAAATACCAAATTCAGTGAGCTTAATAGCTTCTATTGAGTTCAATGATTCATTTGGGGTGGAATTCTATATCTAATAGATTTATGAATAAAATATAAGAAGTGGGGAGAGTTGTGACTCAGAAATCATATTTATCAGACCAAGTTACAGTTTATGCTATTTTGAATCAAGATATATCTCTCTTGACCTCAAACCTTTATTATTTACTCAATTCAGAATGTATCAAATGTATTTATCAAACCAATCTAGTGTACTCATTGTTGTCTTAAACCAAGCTATATATCAGCAAGCCTTACACCCATATCAACAACCTATCACAGAAAAGGCCAAAATCACTCTCCCATTTATTGCCGTCAAGGCCTTTCCCTTTGTAATCTCATTTATCTTATTATAGTTTATTTTACATTTATTTACTTTATATCATATTTAATTACTTTCATTAATTCAGTTTTGAAGTTGTATTGAAATATTCAAGTTATGCATACTATTTAATTACTCAATTCATGTTACACATATTTTAACTTACTCAATAATGTAAGTAAGGATCATTTACTGACTACACATACTTACAACAATATTAATGAAATAGAGTCGAGACCCAGTTATCATTCCCTATTATGCATAAGTGTTATCAAGTCAGAACATATTTATCAAAGAAGATGACATTTTTAAAGACTCAAGGTATTACCTGTATCTTTAGAAAGCAGAATATGTTTATTAAGTTACAACTCTTAATAAGTTTATCAACGAATCAGTTTATACAGTGATTTGCCATTTAATTTATAACCCCGTCAGTTATCATCTATAGGGCGTTAGCCCACCATTTCCCCGCGCGGCTTCAAGCCAACTTTTGATCGGATTAGCAGGTGTACGCCTATGTATAGATCATATCATTGCAAGAGGTTCATATCCAGATAATAATAAACAATTCAGTTTTATATTACTTTCATTTTTATTGTTATTGCGAACTAAATGAATTGCAAAGGTAGGTACCCATCAATAATATTTCTATGCTCATTTTACAGTACAGGAATGCATGTACTGAGTTTTAGCTCACATTTTCGAATTGTTTTCATGTTTTTCATTTAGGGTGATGAAGTATCACATGTTTCTCCATTTAGCAAGCCCTTTTCGAAATCATCATATGCTCACAGTGGATTCAGCATAGTATAAATGTTGGGATCGACCTCAGATCAAGTTGGGTCTATATTCAATATACTTGTGTAGTGTGGAGTGCGAGTTAGCACATGGTATAATTGAATCGATTGCATTGAAGTTGAACTATTATGGACTTTGGTCTTGGAGTGTTCCAGTTGAATAGTATTGCGATTGTGAACATGAGTCACAAGATTAAATGGTTCCGGGGAGCCTTGTCCTTATCAGGACGGCGGGAGCACCTTCTATCATTAAGTCTTCTGCTGTAATTTTTCATAAATCATGTCATTAGCATTTTGAGGGTGTTACAAATATGATTTTTAAATCCTCTAAATATTAGGATTACATAGGTGGTTGTCTTATTTGAAGGAGAAAGACTAACAACAAAAGAAAAGAAAAGTTAAAAAAATTATTGGTCATCCCAAGTTTTCATTATTCGAGTTAGAATACTTTTTGTTTGTGCTATTAGATGAAGAAATTTAGATTACTTTTGTTTGTGCTATTAGATCAAGAAATTATTCAAAAGTTACATAATCTCATATTAACTGTGACTCTGTGAGATTTATAAGTGGGAGACATAACATCTATAATTATACAAGCGAAAGAGATACGAAACTATCACATTTATACTTTATATTTAGAGATTGTGGTTAAGTTGAACTTCATAACTTAGCTATTAACAATTAGGATTTTAGTGTTCAAGTTTTATGGTTTAGGGTTTGAAATTGAGCATTTAAGGCTTAGGATTAAAGGCCTAACATTTAAGACTTAACGTTTACGGTAACAATTTACTATCAAGGTTTAAGATATGCTTTAACATTTTTTAATGATTCTAAGGTAAGAAAAATTTAAAGAAATTAGCAATAAAATAGCAAAAATAATTCAACAATACAAAAACAGCTTTTTTAAGAATACAAGTAAAACATGAAATTTTATTAAAGTAATAACAATGATGTTTTTTACGTAAAAATAAACAAATAGATCTTAAACCTAATAAAGTTAGAAGATTAAATGAAAATTAAAAAATGATCATTTTTGAGTAATGAATTAGAACAAAAAATTTAATTGAAACTTTTAAATTTATGTTTAAAATTAGACAACAAATTATTAAAATTAATTTATTTTTATCAAGAAAAGAATAGTAAGATAAGATTTCATATTTTTACTTAAAATTAGAAAAATAAAAGAGCTTAATTTTTGATCAAGCACGACGAAAAAAAGAATTTTTACTTTAAAAATATTTACAAGAACAAAGAATTATAAACAAGAGGAGTAGTCATATACCTTACATTTAAGATTTTTTTTTTTAAAATTGAATTTTCTTATAAGATCTTAACTTAAATGTAATATTGGTTATTTTATAAAGTATAATTGACTCCGAGCGCTATTACTAAGGATAATATTTACAGTTATTTTTTTAATAAAATTAGTGTTAATTTTTGACTAACTACTTCTGTAAATATGAATTTTAATTAAAAATTTGTCCTATTAATATTTTGAGAAATTGCTTTCATTGTATTAAAATTTGATTAATTTTAAAATCAATTTTAATTGACTTCTAAATTTTCAAATTTTGGTAAAAAATATCATATGTTTGCATCAATGACAGACTGCATGCAGAGAGAGAGACAAAGAGAAGAAAGGTATTAAATGGTGATGTAAGTAGGTGAATTTTTAACTTTTTTGTACCTTGTGGTTTGGCAAGTTAATATTTTTAACCCCCTGGTTTGTGTATTAATTTTTTTGTACCCTGAGCTATGTTGTTTTGATTTTTAGCTACCTTCCTTACTTTCTTCTTTTTAGCTTTTGGCCCAGAGCTTTTTAAAAATTACAGAAAAGTCCCTAGAATTGAAAAAATATGTAAATAAGCTATTTTTAGGGTTTTTTTCAATAAATATGCTTGATTAACTTCTTATACTAACTTTACTGGTACTAGTTCTCACAATCTACTACTTATGTCTTATATATTATACTTTATGCAGTTATAGGCCCACTATACTTAGCAAAAATAATTAAAACTTAATTAAAGAGTTTTAACCGTTACCTGAACTTAATCGGCGCTAGACTCCGGCGTTTCTCTAGCTTCTAATTTACAGAGATTGCTAATCTCAACCCCACCTTTCTTAGATCAGGCACAGCACAGATCTATTTCGTTTCATACCTTAGACTGTAGTAACTAATCCAGTTTTAAGTATTTTTAAAGGATAGTGAAGTTTTAATCAAGAAATTATAATATTTAAGACATAAGGTGAATTTTTAACTTTTTTGTACCTTGCGATTTGGCAAGTTAATATTTTTAACCCCTAGATTTGTGGATTAATTTTTTTGTACCCTAAGCTATGTTGTTTTTATTTTTAGCTACCTTTCTTATTTTCTTCTTTTTAGCTTTTGGTCCAAAACTTTTTAGAAATTGTAGAAAAATCCCTGAAATGAGAAAATGTATAAATAAGCTATTTTTAGGGTTTTTTTCAACAAATATGCTTGATTAACTTTCTTATACTGACCTTACTAGTACTAATTATCACAATCTACTACTTATATCTTATATATTATACTTCCAATTGTTATAGGCCCACCATACTTAGCAAAAATAATTAAAACTTAATTAGAGAGTTTTAACCGTACTTGAACTTAGTCTGTGCTGGACTCCGGCGTTCCTCTAACTTTCGGTTTACAGATATTGCTAATCTCAACCTCACCTTCCTTAGATCAGGCACAGTACAGATCTGTTTCGTTTCCTACCTCAGATCGTAGTCACTAATTAAGTTTTAAGTATTTTTAAAGGATAGTGAGACTTTAATTAAGAAATTATAATATTTAGGATATAAGGTTCGATTGAATAACGTTTCCTACTAGGAAACTTCTTTTATTGAGAGCTTGAAAGTGGAAATATTATAATGGAAAGTTTTTGAAGAGGGACTTAAATTAAGATCATTAGAGATGCTTGCTCATTGATAAATGAAGAATCCCGACTTTTCTTGTACTCAAGAATGCTCAAATGACCGTGTCCATTCTCAGCATTCGACTTCTCTATTTATAGAGGGGATGGGGATACCTAGGATGCCCTAATAGTTATAGTACATAAAGATTTATCACATAACTACAATACACACTCTATTTTACAGACCGGATACTTGTCACAATAGTACAATAATGGGAAAGCAACTTTTCAGAACTTTTAATGATGACAAGGCTAGTCATCATTATTGAGATTCTGTATGCCTTTATCTCTAATTGTATCTTTTAGACCATTATTATCTGGATAATCATCAAAATCTTTATCAATTTACTTAAGATGTCTAGGTCCCATTCTTCAAATAATTCAATGAGATATTTCTTTCATTTTTCTGATAAGAATTTTCTAACTCTAACATCAGTGAGATAATCAAAGATATCTTCTGACACTGTTCCTTCCACCTTCATGTAGTCTTTGAATTCATTATCATAGGCGAAAGTAGTGTTTTCATAATATATTAATATTTTTTCATGTTCGATTAATGCTCAACATTGATGATAAATGTTGAAAAATTCAATGACCCTTGATAAAATTGAATAAGTAACTAGATGTACCGGATTTTCATGAATCCAATTTTATCGTTGATTATTGAGATCGTCGCAATCAATAATTTAGATAAGATAATGGGCTGGTTTGGCTTTTCTATTTTCATATTGTAAAACACCTAAAATTTAATTTGGAAAATTATGTCAGTTCGACTGACCTAGACCCATGCCAATCCAAGTCAATGCCAAACAAACTTCTTTTCAAATTATGTCTAGGCTACGGAAGATTTTAATTTTCAATATTTTGAAAGATTTTAAATCTTCAAATTTCCCTCATTAATTTTCACTATAAAATCTCTATTATTTTTAATATTGTTGTTATCATTGGTATTATTAATATTACCGTTATTCCTGCAAACCCTAGAAAAAAAAATGATGAAACCTTTTTCCTCCCCTTTTTCTAGACCTAGCCGGCAACCCCCCTATTAAAAAAAAAAAGTTGAAAATTTTCCCCTCTTTTAATTTCAAAAAAATGACGGAAATTTCCCCCCCTTTTTTTTTTCATGTGACCTAGCAGCTACCCCCCTTTTAACCCTAAAGTTTCTCTCTCTTCCCCCCCACAACACACGCCTAGCCCCCCTCCCTCCCTCTCTCTCTCTCTCTCTCTCTCACGTCTCTCTCTCTCTCTACTCCCCTCGCCACCACCAGCCACGACGGCGGCCCCCTTGTGCCGCCAACAGCCACCCTCGGTCCCCCTCTCATTCCCTCTCTTGTGTTGGTAGGTAACAACGTGGTACATGGAGTTCCATGCACCCCCGTGCATCAAAACTCAAACTCATGCCTTTCCTTTTGATTTTCACGTTGAATCTTGAGTAAGGACCTTTTTCTAAGATACGTTCTATTGTGTTCTCAGCATTTTCGGCATTGAATTTGGGCGAAGGAGGCGATCCCATTGATTTAGACCCGAATCCGATCGAGGTAAATTGTGACGTCATTTTGACGATATTTTGCTTTCAATTTAAATAAAGCTTGATTCTTTTGACTTGGTTGGGAGAGAATTAGGGTCTAGGGGTCAGTAACGGGGGGTAGAGAATTTTGGTGACACGAAACAATCGAAAAACCGACCCTAAAGAGGAGGGATATGCTGGGCAGAACGTCATTGTGAATACCCTAATTTTAGAAATTCGGTGGTATTTCTCCAGACGTTCAAAAATTGTAAAACTGGCAGATAGATTAAGATGTGATAAATAAGTGAGTTTTTGAATTGGACAAATCAGGATTGAATTGTGAAAGTTATGACCCGTTTACCGGACACTACCAAAACCAGGTCAGCAGAGATAGTTGGTAAGTTTTGGGATTTCTAACCTAGAACACGAAACCTAAAAGTTGTAGTAGACGAGTACACCTTTCTGTCTTGGGGAAGAAACCAATTTTTGGAGGTCGGGTGCGAAAGTTATGGGGTCGGGAATCTAGGTTAGGAATCTGGGCAGAAACTACCGGACTAGGAGCCGGGCTGCACTGCCTGCAAATTTGAAAAATTACCTAGGACAGGTCCGTTTGCCTAAAATTGTGAAATTTTTACGGTGAATGCCTCGGGATGTCCGCATAATCTTGTTTTGGAATCGGGCCAATTGAGATAGCATGGCCCGAGTTAGAATCAAATTACCCTGGCCTATCCAAACTGGAACAGTCTGTGACACTGATAAAATAAGGGAGAAAATGACCTAGTTTGAAATGGAATCGGGCAGAACTTCGAACATAGAAAGAGTCAGGGACGGATCAAAGTTTTTAGGTTAGGCTAGAACGCTTAATTTGGACATAGGGATCAGAAGTTATGGCATCTGGAAGTGAGGCCCAGATTCTAGCCGAACCTGAACCCTAGCATGGGCTTGGACAGGAGGCCCTAAAATTATAAGAAAATTTTATAAAATTACGGAAAGTAAGGAAAAGGGGAAGGGGGTGTAATCTATTGTATTTTAGACTGAGTTTGGGTTGTTTGTTGGCCCAGGTGCGGAGCAGTAAACTCATATTAGTAACTGAGCCCGTAATTTGTACGGTAATCAGGTAACAATCATGCCCTAACCCTTCCCCGTGTTGCGTGAAACCGTGTGTGTTTTGAGCATGGTAAGAGATGTTCTGTTTACTGTTTTAAAAGAGTACTGGCATATGTAACTGTGTGTGATCGCGTGGCGGAATCTGTATGACGTATATGCTATGAAATTGAGTTTTACTATGCTTTGTTATAAATCCCTAAATTACTGCTATTGTGACATGGTGGGGGAAATGATTGAGTCTAAATGAACTTGACATGCTAAGTCAACCTCTAGTAAAGAGAAATATAATCATTAACTGAACGGGACTGAGTTTGGTGAGTTTCAATCTGTCATGTATTGATTGAAGGCTTTTAGCCTTCCCCGGGACTAGTGCATGCATGTGAGCGGTCACGTACTCTGCGAAGACGTGGGCCAAGCCATCAATAACTATCCTTATTGGTAGAAGGCCAGGAAAGGGGTAAGCGGTAACCGCCTAAGTAGCGGTAAGCCAGGAACGAGTTAAGCGGCTGCGCTAAAATGGAGCGCAGGCCATGAGACCCACTGGGGTTGCTCACCAAAGATCCAACTGCGGAGCTATGAATCGTAAATTAAGTAATCATATCTATGAGATTTGGTAACCAGCAAGACTGTGATAATGAGAAGTATATCTTGAAGGTCTCGCTGTTTTTCCCCTCCCCTTGAAATGTTTTCAAAATGAATTTGTGAGCGTAGTTGACTATTAGGGGTGATTGTTTACTGAGTTTATCTCACTTTTATAAAATATTTTGTTTTTCAGGTGATCTAGTTATGCATGGAACTAGAGACATGAAATTAGAGCGAGGCACGAACACTTGAAATTAATAAGATGGATGTTATATGTTAAGACAATATCGCTATGAACTTTTGGTATGATGTTATTTGAATTTTGAGAATGTATGATTGAAACATTAATAAAGGTTTTTGTATTAATTGCTATCCTTGATATCCAACCTAGTATTTTCAAGAAGGAAATATGGCGGCAACACCCCTTTAGAAATTTCCGCTACCATGCAAGTTAATAACGGCCTTAATTAATGAACTAGAAATCAGGGAGTGTTACAGATAGTATCAGAATCGACCCGTGATCGTGAGCTGCGCCAATGGATGGAGAGCCTATGGGCAGTCACCTAACGGGGCAAAGATAATGGGTGTGGACCTCCGATCAAGGGACTTAAAAGTCAGTTGGTTAGTGAGGTACAATAAGGACGTTGTGCGCTTGAAGTGGGGGTGATTGTAACACCACGAGTGTGACTTAAAAGGATCGAAGTGAATACTTATATCACCAAAGGTGTACCTTTCTTTTCGGGAAGCCTGCTCTTAAGAACTTCATAGTTAAGCGTGCTTGTTGGAGAGCAATATTGGATGGGTGACCTATTGGAAAGTTTCCCAGGCTACGTGTGAGCGAGAAAGAAGCACGCTGAAAAGGTTTATGGTGATTTGTGAGGCTAATCGACGATCCTTGAAACCGTTATTAGTAAGACCTGCGATCAAGAGGGGTCGGGCATTACACATATTTAATTAGAGTGTTATAAACCTCTAAAGTTAAGTATCTATGAACTGAAATTTTTATTGCTTCCTCAGAAGATGTAAGAATTCAATGGATCCTTTTAAACATGTAGTGCTGGAATTTAGTTAAGGTTTCGAAAAATGGGAATTTTGGATCTGGGATTTCTGTGAAGTAAAGTATCATCCCGTATTTTCAGGTTTTAAAGACAGGATCATTGAAGATAATGAATTTGCTGGGAAACAAATGCCACCAACTCCAGATCTGTCGGAAAAATAGATCGTTGTACTCCAAAATTCCCAAATATCATAGAAATAATGATGATAAAGGTTGATGCAGGCTGCATATCATTCGTTGAATTATTTTTCTCGAACATGAGAACTTGTTTTTTTCTTGGATATCATAAGGACACTGAAGGTAACCAATTTGTAACTCTAGAAGAGAAAATCTTTGGGTTATTAGATAGGCAGTAGATATTAGACCAAAACATGATCTACTTTTTGTATGGAATTATAGGTTATCGATAAGAATTTTACTAAATGGCGTAACTTGTTCTAGTAGGAATGACATTTCATTAAGGATTTTCTCCTTTTCTAGCAGGAGGTCTGCTTTGATGATCACCATTGGCGAGTTTTCGAGTTAGTCTGCCAGAGAGTTATTCGATCCCTGTATATATTCAATAGAGAAGGAAAATTAGTTAAGCCATAATTGCCAACGCAGGAGTCTCTCTTACGCTTGCATATTTGATAAATTTTTTTTCACAAAACTAAGTATTCCTTTGCAATCAGTTCGAAAGAGAAAAGGCTTTGGGGCTAAAAAAATTAAGAACTTTTCAATTCCCCCTATGACTGCAATGATTTCTTTTTTCATTATAGGATAGTTGCTTTCTACCTGATTAAAGCTTCCACTGTAATATTTGCAGAGTTTTTCGCCTTCTTTAATTTTGAGTACCACACTGCAGTGCTCATTGCTGGCATCTGTTTCAAGAACTAAATCATCTCCTTCGTTCGGTAAATTAAGGACAGTAAGATTTTCACACATTTTTTTGAAGTTTTGAACAATCTTTGTATCATTAGTGGTCCATGTCCAACTTACGTCTTTCTTGAGTTTCTACTGCAATGGTTTTCTTAGTTTAGCTAAATCTTTAATGAAATTTGAAGCATAGGTAAGGCATCAAAGAAACCTTTCTAGTTGCTTCCTATCTTCAATTTTTTCAGAAAAATTTTCTATTTTTTCTAGAATATGCTTTTGTAGAATAATCTGTCCAACTTTTATCTCTAGACCTAAAAACTCAATTTTTTGTTCAACATAAATGCACTTATTTTTTCTAAGTATAATACCATGATCAATGCATCTTTGGGTGACAGCTAAGATATCATCTTTGTGCTATTCTATAGTTTTAGAAAAGACAAGGATATCATCAATGTAAACTAAACAACAATAATTAAGGTATTTGAAGATGTTATCAATTCTTCTCTGGAATATTTGATGTGCATTTTTAAGACCAAATGACAATACTATCCATTCATAATGTCCTTGTAGGGCACTAAATGCAGTTAAATGAATACTTTCCTCATCCATTTTTGTTTGCCAATAACCGCTTTTGCAATTTATTTTTGAGAACCAAGAGGCTCCTTAAATTCTGTTAAAAAGGACTGTTTTGTTAGGAATATAGTAACCATCAAAGGCAGTATTATCATTAAGCTTTTTATAATCGATTACCATTCTAACTTTTCCTCTTTTTTCTTCAGCATGATTTCTTACCATGAAAGTGAGACTGGTGTGAGGACTCTTACTGTTTCTAATTAATCCATTATCTAGAAGTTATTTGATTTGTTTATTAAACTCTTGGATATCCTGATGTATATACACCATTTGTTTAACTTAGATAATAGTGTTGGGATTTAATAAAGTGATTTTAACAAAAGTTTTGTCTTTATCCCAAAATTTTAGAGGATTATTAGAGTAGAGTTCTTTGCATAATTTTTTTTATTGTTCAACAATCTGCTCTTTAATAGATAACTCAAGTAATGAGATTGTTGGTGCTACTTCTCGTTGTGCAGGCATTACTTTCTCACCACGCTTGCTGCGTGTAAATTCAATTTTTTGATGAGTGTAAGCCTTACTTAATTTTTCAATAGGGACTGAGTGACCATTAATTGTAAATATTATTTGGTGTATGGTTTGGGTGCATAAAAAATATAATCTTTGAAAATCATTTCCAATCATCATATCATGAGAGGGTTGATCAGTACTCCATAGAATCGGTATAATGCATTGGACTTCTCCTAATTCTATGGATAACCCTTCTATTACATCATTACAACTCATAACGTTATTATCAGCTATTCTTACTTGCAAAGGATTCTTGACTTTTTTTCACATGAATTCTGAAAATAATGTTCTCTTTCCAAAACATATAGAGCATCCACTATCTATGTAAGCACAGAGTTCATATTTATTATATCCCTCTCAACATACCTTTATTAAGATATAGATGCTATTAGGATTTGTATTGATAGCTTCGTAGCATATTTCCAGACATATCTTTGACTAATTTATCCTCATAAATGAGCTCACTAACAATTCTACTTTTGTACCTAATGACTTTTCTATCTAAACTCATAATTCGATCTACACTGGGTCTTGCAGCGTCAAAACCCATTCTACTCATTTCGCTGGTCATGCTAATTTTATCATCTTCCTTAAACTCTTTTTTAGCGGATGAAGATCATTCTCTCCAATCCGACCTTGTACTCATACTTCTTAATAATTGGGATTTAATGGTGATTTTACCTTCCTCATCAATCTTTATTATATTTTTCTTATTGATCTTTGTAGGATTGGTAAAGCTAGATATCCATGAACGGTCGATTTTTATTTCTTGAGGATTGGGTTTAATCCTCTGGATCTTTTGCATGGGGTAGGACTTTCAAATTTCTCTACTTCTATCACTGTTACCTTAGTCTTATGATCTATTGTATTATCTAATTTGTAGATGATTTTTTAAAATATGTTTAATAGATATCATCCTTTTTTCATGTCCATCCCAGCTGTTTTTACCTTAAGGGATAGGAAGTTTTTAGCAAATTCACATTTTAGACTCATATAATATCCAGGTCGACACTTAAATCCTACTGACCCATTAGATAAATCGGTTTTTATCCCTATGATAATTTGATTATTAAATTTGGTATGCCTAATATCAAAGAGTAAAGTATAAAGATCAATATCTTTACCATAATATTGTAATTAAGTGATTTGAACTTGGACACTTCCGACATGGATATACCTATACTTTCTATCCTTACTATACTTAAGGATATTCTTCCAATTAATGAGATTAATTTCTCCAACGTCATACTCACAATCCTTTATCTCCAGGTCTTCTTCCATTATTTCACATACGTATTTGCTTTTTAATTGAAAGATAGATTTTTTTAATAGATAATGACTTTCTGGATTATGGGAAGAACTCAATCTCCTTTAACTTCCTCATGATCATTATCTACGACCAACTTTTCTCCTTGAAGATCACTAAGACTAACCGAACTATTTTCCATCATAAGACTTGTTTCTTCCTAATCACTTTCTTTATATTCATTGTCCATTATTATTTCAATAATTCCTTTGTTGTTACTTAGGGTTAGGTCTAATGCCTCATCTTCACTAAGCTCAACATAATCTAGACTTTCCAGTGTTTCAATCAATTTGTTATTCTTCCTGTTTTTGCATTCATTAGCATAACGCTCTCCTTCTCCGCATGCCCAACATTTGCAGTTGTTCTTTCCTGCATGACAATAAGTGACTTTTCTAAAAATTTTCGTTTTTTAGGGCTTGGTTTGTTATAGTATTTTCTTGTATATTTCTCGCCTCTCTGATTGTTAAAGGTTTTTTCTTATAGAATTTTCTTTTTCTTCTTTTCTCAGGTTCATTTTTTCCATTGGTGAGGTGAATCCCAACAAGTTAAGAACTGCTTCTTAATCTTCTTTTGCTTTTGAAGATCAAGACATTGCTCATTGATCCATTTTTATAAATAGGAAATTCTTGAACCAAGAGTATCAATCATATCTGTTCGTTCAAACCATGCCATGTATTTTTCATTAATTATGAAATTTATAGAATATGACAATTTATCATAGAACATACCAAGATTTGTTTCATTATGCCCAATTTTATAATAGTATCGACTGAATTCGGCAATATAATTTTCTAAATATCTCATATCTCATAGTTCTATGTTGTTAATATTTCTTTGCCATTCCCTTGCTTTTTCTTCAGAATCAAGTTTAGTTTCGATGAATTCAGTTTCAATCTCTTTGCACAAATTTCTGAATATAGCAGATGGTGTTTCCATCACTCTTAATGTGTTTTTACCATATTCACTTAATGAATCATACCAGTCAGCTACAGTGTCGGAGAAACTATGCTCGATATAATTTAGGAAGTTTGCTGCAGTCCACGTAGCATTTGAGTTTAAGACATTATTCATTCCTCTTTTTCAGTGCTCAAATATTTCTTCTCTATTACGGGCTTCATCAATATTTAAGATATATCCAATTTGGCTAATTAAGGTAAGGTCAATCTCTTCATAGGTCGTGGTTTTCCTTGGAATAAACTCGAAGAAAAAATTGCTTGTACATCATGCTGGAACGTACCTAAGTCTTAGGAAATAAGTATTTCTTCTAGATGGTTCATCAAATTCTTCAGGTTTAGGAATGACATTCTTAACTAAATTAGTCTCTGTTTCATATAGGTCAATTTACTCTCCAATCTCATTGATTTCGTTTTTAATAGTCATTTTACCATATTTCTGATCAAGTTTTCTTCTAATATCTTCTAATGGTAATACATTAAGATCTTCTAATTTAATCAGATTCATCTACTAATATATTTCTTCTTCTAATTGATCATTATTGATCTCTTTATTAACATCAGTCAAAACGTTATATTTATCACTAATTGCGCCTATGATTTTGTTTAATTCTTTTGAATTTTGTTCTTTATCGAACATTTTTTTGTAGCTCTTCAAAAGCATATTGTTTATACTCCATCTTCATTTTCTTTCTTTTCAGTAGATTTTTCACCAGATTGTTCTCCTATTTCATTTTGAATTTTTATATCCTATAAAGGAAATAAAATCTTATTTTTTGGGTTTTGGAAAGGATATTTATGCTGAAAAAGAGTACTAATACTAGGAATAATTTTTTCGTTATATCTAACTTCGTTAATAAGAGAAAGATGGACAGCGGTTAATTGATTCTTAAGTTCCTTAAACTCAGTCTTAATTTTAGCTAATTCTGCTTTGAATTCTAAAACTATATCAGTGATATAGTTTAATTGAGGTGCTAATGAGGTATTACCTTCAGGTGAGTGGACAATGTGTGAATAATTAGGATCAGGACAAACAGGTGATGATTCAAGCATTAATCATAGTTAATTAGCTTAATTGGTCATTAATTAGCTTAATAATCTTAATTATTTTTGGTCACGTGGTTCTAATACCAAATAAAAGAGGGCCTCGAGTTTTACTGGTGAATAAAAAATCACAAACACAATTTTAAATTTTTCGAAAGTAAGTTTTTAAGAATTTGAGCTAAAATGCAAATATGAAAAGTTTAGGAACTTAAGAAAAAATAGAGGGCACCCAAAATTTCGGTCAACAAACGTTGAGATACAAATTTATTTACTCTAAAATCTTGGGGTATGAAAAAATTAATGTCGCATACATCGAGGTATAAAAGTGTCAACTTTCCTAAGTAAGCACAGAGAGGATCCATCTGTTGTTATAAAAGGAACAATAAATCATAAGGGCAATAAAATAATTTTCTAAAGACAAAGCACTGACATGCAAAAGCAACTTCTGCAGCGCGGCCTCTGAAAAGCTAAGTTGTTGTAACGCCTGTATACGAGTCATATAAAAAGTAAACCAACACTTGTTGGTAATTTTTCCATGATTACTTCTGTTAGAAGAAGTCCCCTCGTGGTAATTTTACAGCTAGGTGAAACTTCAATAGGCGCATAGCCATTGCATTTTTTTTTGCAACAAATAGGTGTCAGTTTTTGGGGGAAATTTTAGGGTTGAAAATGGGAATTAAAGTGAAAAGACAAAAAAGTCCTTAATGAGTAATCTACCTCACTCTCTCTCCACTTGTTGGCTGCTATGTTTTTTTCTCTCTAAAAAATCTTTCAACTAGAAGTGAGGGTTTGGGGAAACTTCAGACCGCGCTCAATCTCTCTCAAGGGCTCTCCATAGCGGAATCTACTCCTCCACATCTTTGTTACTGAGCAATTGTTGTTGAAAGTGTCTTGAAAGTTGACCCCCATTTGAAGAAGGAAGAGGTGATTGTGGGAGAAGATGAGTGGGTAGAAGTGTGTTGGAGAAAGTGCAGGAGAATGGTACAGTTGAGCTTGGAGTGCTGGGTGGTGGTGTACAGGTGAGGATGAAGGTGAGGCGTGAAGTTGGAGAAGCAAGGGTTAGAGCATCTGACATTGGTAGACGGCTACAAGTAGCGTGGTAGACAACAAGTATGTGAAAATTGTTTGTAATTTTAAACGATTTTGTATGTGGATTGACGTTGTTTTAATTGTTTTTGTAACGCCCCCAGTTTTCAATGCTTAGTTAGTTTAACCTAATTATTCATAAATTATTGATTAGCAGCGGAAGTCCTTTGATTGGAGGCATTACCGCCATTCCGTAATGGAACAAGGCTTACTGAGATTACGGGAATTATGACAAACTTGGAATAACATGCTTTCAGCTATTTAAATAAGTTGTGATGCACCTGTAAATTTAATATGCGAGTACAATATATACTAGTAATCAGCAATGTTCAAAAGATTACACAACCCGTAGATACTTAAGGTGCTCGCTAGCCCATGAATCACTGTGAGCTCTTGGCTAGCGAAATTTCAGCAAAAGAAATGTGGCTCTACTTCACTTCTTACTATTCTTCGACTTGCTAGGAGGACTGTTCATTGATCCCTTATCTAAAATAGAAAACATAAAAACATTTAAAATATGAGCCGAAGCTCAGCACACACATCCCTATACAGTAAAATAAGTTTTGAGTTAAATTAGTTGGGCGCCCACATTTCAAAACGTTTTGCTTAAGGAGAGAGAGAATGTATAATTAAAATTGATTTGCCAGTTATTATCTGGAAATGGACCTTTTGTTGATGTCTGTATCGATCTTGAGATAGGTGCACACCTCTCAAGCCGATCGGAAAGCCTGAGTTGCAGCCGCGCGGGTAAATTGAAGGGCACAAGCCCTGATAATTGATAATTGATGGGCCACTTGATTATGTGACAAAACTTTGTTTAAAATGATTCATTACATGATTATCATATTGATTTTGCATAATTTGAAAAACATGTGAATTTTCGAAAAGTATAGGCAATGTACGTACCTGATTTTTGAGAATCTCTCTCCCTTTGTTTGAAAAATCGTTGCTGGCAGCTTGAAGCGACCGATGTGGCCTCACTTCTGCCCCAAATATGCAATTATTCCTTGGTTAGTGAACGGTTAAGAAGCTTTATTAAATTTCTTGGTTTCTTACATAATTTAAATCCTCTTGATTTCTCTTTTTAACACGCATGTAACCATTATTTCGAATGTAATTGGACTCCATTTTATTTGGGTTTTTTTTTAGTTCTTCTTCCTTTCACGACTAAGGAACTAGAATCTTTGAACAGGTATAGTGATAACGTAAGAGTATGGTTTATTTGAGTTCGTTATTAACGACGTCATCGATCATTATTATTGCCGTTATTATTATTATTATTGTTGGGATTATTATTGTTTTTGTTATTATCATTATTCTTATATTGTGGTTATCCCTCTTGTTTTTAACAATTTATTGTTTGCGGTATACTTGCAGGTGATTAAACTTGATGGGTTTATGCTCCAGTTGAATTTTAATCGTAACATCGCTTATTAGCGGAATAAAATTATCAAGGCACGTTTCTTACTAGTTTCGAATGTGCAATTACTCCTTCCTTTTCCATTATTTCCGTTCGATTATCATCAAGACTTATCCAAACACTAAGCATCCCAATTAAAAGTCAATCTCATCCAACATTTCACCCGTAATCGTCATACATACCCCAATCACTAATTAACCAATTTATACTCACAATTTAGCACACGTACTAATCCTATGTGTCCTTATACGCACCTTACTCTTTAAGCACCCACTACCTCATTTAAACACTATTAATTCGGTAAAATAGTCATGACCACGATAAATGTCAACCAAGGTCTAAATCACCATGTCCATGATTATATATATACGTTTCCGATACATACACAATCTACTAACCCCATTCAAATATCACTTAATATTAATTAAACACAATGAAGACACTACAAAGTGGTTCATTTTTCCACTCCAACCTCCACTTCAATGTTACTTACCACTAGTTAACTTTTTAACACCCATTTCTTACTAAGTACATTCAATTCATCATTATACTCACTTAACCACCCTACAAATCACTACCAAGCATGTACTTTATGTTTACATCACAACACCTAATTACCTCCTCCTAAGCAACATGTACACCTATATAAGCAAAGCATACATGCTCTATGTAAACATCAATTAGCCCATCTAAACCCTTAGAATTCATATAATTAACTTAGGCATACCTTAATCCTAACCTTAATCTCTTAACTTCAAAGTCACCACCTATTCATCTAATACATTTTTCCTTATTAGTCTTATTCAAATACATTCCAAATCAATCCCAAAATCACCAACAATACCTAAACTCCAATACGAAGACCAAACCCCTCACTCACCACACACACACATCCTCAAATTGATTCCAACTATTCAAATTTCACAATCAACATTGAAGAAAACCACAAATTTGCATTTATCATGCCCAAATACCTCATTCAACACAAGAATTCAAAACTAAAACATCAAAAGTTGAACTGAAGAAGGTTAGGATTTTCACCTCTCAACCACTTAATTACACACAAGAGGAGAGAGAAACGGGCGGGGGATGGCGGGTCTCGGTCGGTCGGCGGTAGAGGGAGGCACGACGGGCGGCGACGCGGCCGGTGGCCGGCGAAAACGAACAGGGGGTGAGCTGCGAAAACAGAGGAGGCAGAGAGCGGGGTCGACGGTAGCAGCAGAGCAAGCAGGGTTTTGTTTTTGGGGTTTAATTAAATTTTTCTTTGAGTTTTAATTTTATCTAGCTTAGTTATGGTATTCACTCTTTTTCTTTTTTTTTCTTCATCCCTTTTTATTCCTTGCCACATACCCTAAACTCTAGATTTTTCTCATAATTATCCCATCCCCTTTTTATTTCTTGATTTACTAATATTATTATTATTATTGTTATTATTATTATTATTATTATTATTATTATTATTATTATGATGATGATGATGATGATGTACACACACACATATATATATATATAGATATAACTATGTACTTATATAAATATAATTGAAGTAATAATTTTAGCTATAAGTAATAAGTCTAAATCTTACACCATTTAAATATAAATTTGGGAGAAGACATTACCTTATTACTATTTTTGATCATTTATTCTTATTATTATTATCACCTCAAATTTTATTTATTTATTTATTTAGTATTACTACGCGGGCGTTCGAATATTAATCCGAACTTGGAGAAATTATTTAAGGAGCATTACAAAGTTCATTTCGAGGCCACGTTGTCGTTTCAACCTACGATGCATAAATATATATATACACACATAAAATGATCAATTGAAATGCAGCACCCAACTTAATTAATTTGTAATTAGGGTAATTTGAAGTAATTAACAAAAATTTTAGATTCGGGCCGTTACAGTTTTTGACTTTGTGATCGGTAAATGTTTGGGGTAAACGGTATGCCACGGTGGTGGTAGATGTTTACCCGGGTAGGTAATTTATAGTTGCTGTACAAACCGAAATGTATGCATCAGGGGGGGATGTAATAGATTGAAAAAGGGGGAAGGTTTTCCATGGAAGACTATACTGTATTTAGCAACATTCACCATTTTACCAACAGGCAATGGTTAACCTGAAAACAATGAAGTGTTTACCATGGTAAACAAAGGGTATGGAATAGGTACACCTGTAGCAGTAGTGGTGTGGAGTATGCTATGTGTTTTTGTTGCGCAAATGATAGAGTACTGTTTGTGATAACAAAAATATATTATTATATGACGTGCAGGGTAATTGGAAAGTTGTTAGAAAGACTTAGTGTAAGGTCTTACTTGATGTGACGTATAGCAGAAATGGATGCAGACGGTGGTGTGGGGAGGGAGCTTATTGTTTATGTGTTATGGGGGGAGAGTTGGAGAAATGTGGAGATAGGAAAGTAACATATGTAGGAGGGTTAAGGAAAAGCATTGTGGTAAATGAGGGCACAGAGGCGGAGGAAGTGCGGAGAATGGTGATAAAGATTACATGCAGTGATTTGTCTAGCAGAAACTATAGTATAATTTGAAGTATAACCGACAAACGTTAATGGAAGTTGAGGATGATGCGGATATGAGGATGTTTTTCAAGGGAAATGAAGAGCATGGCTATTTGTATGGAGGTGGGAATGAATGGCCGACGAGGCGAGGATATAAGGCCGGTGCAGTATGTGAAGGACGTATGCTCAGTTGCAATCATAGCGTGGTAAGCGTGGCTAGTGGGGGAAATGGTGGTCTAAATGGAAACAACAAAGAAACGGGCGTGAAAAAGTGAGGCATAAATGAAGACTTATTTGATAAAGTATTTTATTGAATGTTGTTTATCAGAATGAGTAGATTATATGTTATTTGTGTTGTAATTGCATGGCTTACGCGACTGAAAGGGGGGAATGTGTAGGTGATCACCTGCAAAAGTAGGCTGCACCTTGGGGGGAAATCATCGAACTGTCTGATGATGATGAGATCTCCGTAGTGTCAGATAGATAATGTGGTTTTTTGTAGTTCATGATCAATGTAAACTGCTAGTACCGTTATATACAATGTTGCACAATAAACGCAACATCTATGTATGTTTGCTGATGTAGTTGTGTAATTAAAATGTCCTATTGTGCGCCTAGATTGCATCGGTTTATCCTTATTAACTTGTTCATATTACTTCAATAATACACACCATTGTGCTATTACTTACCACACTTAAAGAGGCAGTGTGCACTGGTAGATAGGAGTCTATGCGCTGGTACATGCGTATGCGAAGGTCAGACAACGACCACTGTTTCTGTCATGTGTTACACGGGTACACCTAGTTCCATGTTTGCGTAAAATATACTTAAATCCAGACCTATCCACCAATGTGTCTTACATGTCCATGTCAACCAAACAAACAACAACATCAGACGGGAAATCCCGTTCAATTCACAAATACATAGACAAACATGAGTTGGTTCAATGAGAATGGAGGAGAAGCGTCATGGACTTGGGAAGTTGCGTATGCTACCACACAGGATGTCCGCCAAGCATTTATCTCTCAAGTGACCGATATGCCCTTGCGTGAAGCACATACTTTGCCTGTTAAGGGCAAGCACATCCGTGAAGATCATGATGAAGATGTTACAATCAGTTGTCATGGAGGCCTACACAAAATGGTCACAAACGGAGGTAGTCAGACCAAACACAAATGGGACATGCTGTCCTTAGTACCTTACCCCTTAGTATAGTCCAACCAAAAAAATTTACCACCTTCTCAATTGTACCTGTAACGCCCCCAAATACTAAAGTCTGATTACTGTAGCTTAAGCGCCTAATTACTATTGATTTTGCAGCGAAAGTCTCTGATTGGAGGCGTTACCGCCATTCCGAGAGGGAATAAGGCTACCTGACTTACTATCCTGGATAACTTAACATACCAATACCAAGCGTTGTTACCCCCGAAGTTTCAAAATACTAAGGATAAACAACCTCCAAGATACTAACCCATAATTACTGTGAACGTTGGCTAGCTAACGTTCAGCAACGTCCATTGTATGTTGCTTTCTGATTTCGCCGGAGGATGGCCACTCCTTTCTCCCATACCTAAAACAGAAAATATAAAACATTCGAATTGTGAGCCGAAGCTCTATACATACATTCCCATGCAGTGAAATAAGTTTATATGAAATTAGTTGGGCCGGCCGCATTTCAAAACATTTTGTTTTGTACACAGGGGAGAGAGAATGCATAAACAAATTGATT